>BQNB010040205.1:0-47555 GCA_026074375.1 Tanacetum coccineum
CGGCTGTAACAAACCACTAGCCCTCTGATGTTCAATTTTGACCTGCTGACAAATCATACACTTGGATACAAATGTAGCCAAATAACCAAGAACTCGTAGTGGCCATAACGCGTACGAAAAGCAGTCTTAGAAATATCCTGCTCTCTCACACGAAGTTGATGATAACCAGATCGCAGATCAATCTTAGAAAAATATTTGGCCCCTTGCAGTTGGTCAAACAAATCGTCGATTCGCGGAAGAGGATAGCGGTTACGAATAGTAATACGGTTGAGTTCGCGGTAATCAATACACAAGCGCATGCTCCCATCATTCTTCTTAACAAATAAGACCGGTGCACCCCACGGTGAAACACTGGGTCTAATAAAGCCGTTCTCCAACATCTCTTGTAACTGCTCCTTTAACTCTTTCAATTCAACTGGTGCCATACGATACGGAGCCTTTGAGATAGGTTCAGCACCAGAATTAACTCAATGCCAAATTCAATCTCTCTAGCCGGAGGAAGTCCAGGAAGTTCATCGGGAAAAACATCAGCGAATTCACGAACAACAAAAAGATTTTCAATATTAGGACTCTCCAAAGATGTGTCTATAACAGAAGCCAGAAAACCTTGGTACCCATTGTAACACCCCCAAAATGGGTCGCAGCGGAATAAGGATCCGGGGCATGTTACTTCAAGATCAACAGCACAAGATAAAATTTAGGTTGGCAACGTTACAAAGTTACAGTCCTAGCAAGCATCAATGGGTAGCTTCGATTAAAGCCAACCAATCCATGCCAAGAACACGTCAAAGTCGAGCATATGAGATAGGAAGTAAATTCCGCAGACCCGAATACATCATCAAAACGCAAAGGGCAGTTAACAAATCACTGTCAATAAGCATATGGTTCTTCATTGGGGTTGAATTGAATTACACGTTCAATTAATGTGTAGGAGTTGTAACACCTCAAATCTTGTAGTAAGCAGCGGAATAATAAATATCCAGGGCGTTACTTTTAAATGGGTCAATAGCACAAGATATAAAACGACCACAACGTGTGCCGTGTTAAAAGATACAATGGATAAACAAGTTATTCGTATTATTACATAAGCACAAGGCTTTAAATCGTACTAAGATAAAGTTAAAGACCTCGACATATTAGTATTTGGTTCACATAAAAATATTTGACTCCGAATCTCTAGCTTTGACATCCCAAAAGACCCTCCAATACGTCTCAAGCGCATCTCAATGCCCTACTGACGAGAAAAACATGCTTAAAACGTCAACATAAAGTTGGTGAATTCATAGGTTTAATGTAACCAAAATAAGGACCGCAATTTCCAAGCGTATGATTAAGCAACAAATTGCAAACATCAACAAAAAGTAATTTATTGGTTTGCTACACATGACACCGAAGCACGACCAATCTGTGTGCAATAAAATTGCCAAGATAAATGCCTTTACGATGTACTAACCCTAAACATCCCAACCCGACCATGGTATACGTTTAGTTGTCCGTACCACCGGCATAGGAGCGCTACTCAAACCCAAAACGGGGATGTCAATCCAAATAGATCTATTTATAACATTCCGCTCGCATAATTGTGGATTCCCACTACGACTATGCAATTGACATTCAGATAATGGGGCTCAGTGGGTATCTCTACTTAGGCAAACACATAACCATTATATAAAATGTACCCTTGCATCCAGTTTGTAAACCAAGCATGTTCTCACCCCAAAGATATAAATCAATTTATATAATTGTAAAAATGTGGGCATGAAACTCCCCTTATGCAGTTATTCTCAGTTTTGATTATCAATATACGCGCAAGCAGGTATCGAAACACACCGTCAAACTACCTAAAAGTAAATCGGTACACGTCTTAGTTTAATTGTTTAAACTAACGACTCTATATATAAACTAAATTTCATTTTAAGTTTATATATACTTATCACTTGTGTGGTGGGTGACCCCACGATTAATTGTATTATTGTTTCGATGAATGTCGAAAACGAGAACTCGTTATTTAATAAATATACTTTATTATTAAAATGTTATTAATTACACCCGATAATAATCGAACGTATATAAAATAATTATATTTCGTTTCTTAACTCGTCAAAAAACTTTCAAGTATTTTATTTTTACACATATACTCTAGGTTTTTCGAAAAAAAAAATATAAATAATTACACTTTTAGTCCCTTGAAGTTTATGAGAAGTAAATTAATCAATTTAAATTTACCACAACAGTCCCTACTGTTCACAGATTTACTCAAATGGTCCCCTCCAAGTTTATTATATTCAAAAATAATAATTTTAAACTTTTAAGTTTCGAAGTTACATTTCTAGTCCCTCTAATTACAAAAGTTACATTTTTAGCTCTAACTAAATAAACTAGTAACTTTATTTATTTCTTTAATGGGCCTAGGAAAAACTTTTCATTTGTTGCTTTCCAACAAGTGGAAATGGTCAACAGTGGCTACACACGCCACTGTTATGGTTTTATAAATAAAAAAAAATGTTCTTAAGCTAGTAAGCTTTGTGGCTCGAATAAGCTCGATTAAGCTACGTCTTTTTCATGCAAAACCATATTTAGATACTACACCGTGCCCTTAATCGAGCCAACTATTTACATGGTAAAGTTTACGTGTGGTTTTGTCTATTTTTGCATCTAAAATGTCGTGTTTGAACCTCGACTTTTATTATTACTATCAGCAGAAATGACTATATCAGCAGAAATGACTATATCATCAGAAATGACTATATCAGCAGAAAATGACAATATCCGTGCGAAATGACTATATCACATTAAATGACATATCAGCAGAAAGACCTATATCAGCCGAAATGTACATATCCTAACTGTTTTCCAATATAACAGGTTCATGACCCCTCATTTACATTCCATTGAGTTCATTTTAAGTTAATGTTCGTTCGTTCCATGTCTCTTAAATCGTGTTTCATTTTTTTTTAATCCCCTAGCACCACACACATTCACATGAAATAACTTAAAGCGTGCTTAAACCAAACATGGGTGTCGCACCATGCATGTTTTATGTACCCCTGATTCATTAGACTCGATTACAAGCAACCCATAGCTCAACATCCAAACGCTCTAAATCACAAAGGATTATGGAATCAAAACAAGCTATCATCCCAGATTTTTGACTAAGTACGTCGGCAACCACATTTGCCTTGCCCGGATGGTACTGGATGTTCGTGTCATAATCTTTCAGAAGTTCCAACCATCTTAGACAGAGAAGATGGTCGGCAAACACATATCCTGTTCTCTCACACGAAGCTGGTGATAAGCAGATCGCAAATCAATCTTAGAAAAATATTTAGCCCCTTGCAGTTGGTCAAACAAATCGTCGATTCGCGGAAGAGGATATCAGTTACGAATCATAATACGGTTGAGTTCGCGGTAATCAATACACAAGCGCATGCTCCCATCCTTCTTCTTAACAAATAAGACCGGTGCACCCCACGATGAAACACTGGGTCTAATAAAGCCATTCTCCAACATCTCCTGTAACTGCTCCTTTAACTCCTTCAATTCAACAGGTGCCATACGATACGGAGCCTTTGAGATAGGTTTAGCACCGGGAATTAACTCAATGCCAAATTCAATCTCTCTAGCCGGAGGAAGTCCAGGAAGTTCATCGGGAAAAACATCAGCGAATTCACGAACAACAGAAAGATTTTCAATATTAGGACTCTCCAAAGATGTGTCCATAACAGAAGCCAGAAAACCTTGGCACCCATGAGAAATCAAGGTACGTGCCTTCATAGCAGAGATGAGCTTAACGGACTTAAGCGGTGAGGAACCATGATAAACAAATTCAGGTTGGCGAACGTTACCAAAGATCACAGTCCTAGCATAGCAGTCAATGGTAGCTCGATGAGAAGCCAACCAATCCATGCCAAGAATCACATCAAAGTCGAACATATGGATAGGAAGTAAATTCGCAGGACGAATACGATCATCAAAACGTAAAGGGCAGTTAACATATTCATGATCAATAAGCATATGGTTTTTCATTGGGGTTGAAATGATTACACGTTCGATTAATGGTGTAGGATTCATATTAAGTTTCTTAGCAAATGTGGTAGATATTATAGAATGTGTAGCCCCAGTATCAAATAAAACGAAGACAGTACGATCATCAATGTAGAGAATACCGGTAATAGTACCTGAAGTCTTGGCCGCCTGATCACGAGTCGTAGCATAAACCCGTCCTGTAGTAGGAGGTAGTCTAGCAAAATCCGCTGGCATACTCTGCTTCTGCTTCGCTTGGGGACAATCCTTCACCTTATGTTGAGTAGACCCGCAAGTAAAACATCCCCCAGTAGCCTTATAACAAACACCTGGATGAGGCTTTCCACAGGTAGTACAAAGAGGTGGAGGAGGCAAAGTCTCAGTAGACCTCCTCTGACTTGCAGAACCTGAAGCATGACCCTGGTTAAAATCCCGAGTTGACTGACCCCTGTGCTGGCGTGAACAAGGACAATGGCTGTTGATTACTTCAGATCAACATATGCTTCATGATAATGGCGTATGTAGACAACACTTTAGGCCCCGTTCCTCAAAGAAAAGAAAGGTGTACGCTTCAATGCGCTTTATCTTTAAAAGAAGAGGAATCTTCTTATTTTCGACCATTCTCATCAACAATGATATGTTCTCACATGCTCGGATATTATTCATGTAACGCCCCGACCCAAAAGGGTAGAAGTATTACAAATATGGTGTGACATCAAAAGCATACATAATCATAACACAAGCATAAACAGCGGAAGTCTTAAATAAATAACCAAAGGATAATAAGTCAACATGACTTAAGGTACATAAGTTCTCAAAGGACAGACATATCCAAACGAAATAACCGAAATAACAAATGTCTTGAAAAGAAACAATTCATATATCAAAACTAAGATCTCTAGGGTAAGTCCACACTCAGCACTCATAGCCTGAAAGCAACCCCAGCTCCTAGCTTAGATACCTGCCGCAGGAAAAGAAAGTGCGGCTGAGCTTACAAAGCCTAGTGAACAGATATATATAATCGAACGCAAAAGATAACGGAAATCAAAGGATACGATACAAGGTACAAAGGATATCACAAGACATGATCAAAGGAATACAAATATAAGGTAAGACAAATCAGAAGTCAATTCATAGTGTAAGGTAAGATGAATCGGAAAATCGAATCAAGTCCAATTACCAAGCCCAAACAAATCATATCATAGTAACCATGGAGTCGCGACCTCCAAATGTGAAAGACGTGGATTGCACCCAAACATCAGTCACCAAATATCCAAATATCATAATGTCATAATCCATCGAATACAAAACAAATCTAGGATGCATCCATACGCCCCTTAAACAAATAATAATCTTCATAATACGCATATAATATCAAATGGGGGACGGCGTGAGAAATCACTCACTCACACATGAGTCATGCCAAAGGTACATCGATGACACGTCCATGTTACCTTCATGGCTAGGAAATAAATAGTGGCTCGGGTCTCAAACTGAAGGGTTCAAAGCAAAGTCATATCAAAGGTTCAATGCCAAAGGTTCAAAAATCAAAGGTAGCATAGCAGGGTTCAAATAGAACATAATAACAGATCATATAAGAAAGCCAAGATAAAAGGCTCAGAGCAAATGTAGGAAATCACATAAGTAATCAAAGATAGAGAGGAATATGTCATGAGAAATGAAGAATACTAGTAATCTTAAGATCAAGCAAGAACAAGAGTGAGATGTGGGTTGGATGTTAGTGAAACTTGGATGGATAATTCAAGAAAACACCACAGGAAATCAAAATTCACTACTCCCTCCTTGGCCGAACCTAAAGAAATGATGAATTCGAATTACAAACCATTCATTTAAGTTATACTTTCCATTTTTAGTAACTTTCCATTTTTAGTAACTTTCCATTTTTAGTAATATTCATCATTTGAGATTCTATTAAGTATTTTGAATAGTTTAGGGACTTAACATGTCAACCTTACAAGTTTAGGGTTAAATATGACAACTTTCCATATTTTAGGGTTTAATATACAAAATCAACAATTTTCAAGGTTAAAAGTGTAAATATCAAAGTTTCACATTTTATTCAGATTATACCTTCCATTTTCTGTATTTACAAGTCAAACCCTAAATTTTACATAAGTTACATATTTAGCCCTTTTTGTTTATTAATTAATTAAACATTATCTTTAATTATCTATAATTACAAAACAAGTCCTTATAGATCCAAATATGACAAATTCATACTTTATACATTAAATACTAACCAAACCTTCCACTTTTCAGAATTTACAATTTCAGTCCCTCTATTTTAATTAATTAATTTCTAATTACTTATTATATGTAATTAACCATTTTAATCCAAAATAATATCAATATGACATTTTATACCCCTCAACTTATTTTATACAGATTATAATAAGTATAATAACATGTTTAAAATAGACCTCATAGTTTCAGAAATTACAAATCACCCCCTTATACTTTAAAAATCAAATCGGCTAATAAGTAAATCACTAAAACCCTAATTAAATTTTTCCCCAAACATTTCCCAATTTTTATACAATCATTAGCATTAGAAGAACCTGGAAAAATTATTAAAACCCTAACCCTAATTTTATTTCTTTCCTTTTTCCTTTTATTCAAAATCGGCAAATAATATAAATCCCCAAATAATTATTAGAATCCTTCCTAAATTTTTCCAACAATTGATCTGAGTCATATATGATATAAAAAACCTTAGAAAAATATAAAATCAATTTTAAAAATATTATAAATGCCGATTACATAACTAGCTAAAAATTAGGGTTTCGAACATGTTTTAATTAATTCGATCAATATAACATGCATGAATATTTTTCTTAAGCATAGAACGAATTAATATGATGAAAAATGAGATACAAAAATACCTTTGATGATTCTTGGTGATTTTATGAATTTATGCTATTCGGTTGTGTTTATTCGAATCAAACGATTACCACGATCGAACCAAGCACTCTACAATCTTCCCACTATTTTTCCCACAATACTTGACCTTCAAAACACCCTAGAAAATTCGTTCTTACCCTTGGAAAATTTCTTGGTGCCGCCTCTTTTGATTTTAGGGTTTCGGTTATGTTTTGTTTTTTAGGTTTTAACAAAATAAAATCATAAAAGGAATATAATGGGTATTATGGCCGAATTTATGGGCTTTTAAAGTGATTAAATCAGATTTTGTAACTTGCCAATATTTATTTTGTAACTATCCATATTTATTTGATATTAATTGTAAGGTATAAACAATTAAATATACATAATTCGGCATAATGTATATACATATAACTATGAATATTTTCTTACAAAATATAGGTTATTTTAATCTTACCTAAATTTCATAATTGCACATGTTGCATTTTTATAATTTCTAACATTTTAAGATGAAGTTTAATTTAAGCTTTTATTTAAGCTTTTACGTACTTTCTTGCATTAGGGGTATTTTGGTAATTTTACACTTGTTGAGATTTTTAGGTTTTACAGGGGCGTTACATCATAATACAACAACATAAGATATAAGAGAACGACCTCTAAATGTGTCATTTGAAAAGCAATCTCGTTGATTTTCTTGAAATTGATATAACATTTGTCCCATAATTGCATCACAATGAAAAGCTTGAAAGCAATACAACGAGATTTGATCATTTTTATGTAAGTAGAAATCCATGAATGAAATCTTGTCAAATTTAGACTCCAATACACATCAAGTAAGCCAAGCATCTAATTCACCTGAGAAAAACATGCTTAAAAGGGTCAATATAAAGTTAGTGAGTTCATAGATTTTTATAAGTACAAATGTTGGATCAACGATTTGTAAAGCGTGTATGACCATTTCAATCCTTATAATAGTCACCAAAGTATATGTATGAACGTTAAATCAAAGATGTGTATGACTATTGTATCCCATACGATAGTCACAAAAAGTTAAGTATAGTTGGAACAAAGCGTTTGTAAAGTACGCATGACCACTGTATCCAATACAATAGTCACCATGTGTTATTACGATTTCACCCCTAAGTTCATGAAACTGCGACGTAGACTTATATGTATGCCACTTTATTCAAGGCACAGTAAGAGTTCATGAGTATGTAATTGTTGGCCCTGAAAACACCAATCCAATCGTGTTCCGACATAGTATAACGCTCGTTACCGGTGATAGCTAGTCAACCAAATAAGGATTTTCAATCCCAAATTGATCTATTTTATAACATTCGGGCTCACCCTCCAAGTGATTTACAGTTCATGCAACCTAAGTTAATCCGTAATCATTCGAGTAAAAGTATAGTTGTTACGTCCATAAGTAAAAATAAGTGTTGTATCTCACCGTGAGATATGCATATGAGTGTATAACCAAGTTGTAACGAGTGTTTACGTCTAAAAATTAAACCAAGTATTGTATCTCATCGTGAGATATGTAAATGAGTATGTAAATCAATTTGTAACGAGATGTAAATGAGCATGTAACGAGTTTAAATCAACCATGTAAATGAATTTGCAAACAAGCATGTTCTCACCTTAAAAATATATGTATCATAAGCAAAATATGGGGCTATAAACTCACCTCAAGCAAATAGAAATATTGTCAAAGAAAAGTAAGCATGGAAAACGAGGCTCGGAAACTCTAACCGCAACCTAAATTAATAATATGATTTAGAATAATGAACACTAGTGTGCAATGATGCAAATTCACTAATATTAGTCCTACATCACCCATACACAGTTGCGCTCGAGTTTTATAAGTTAAACCGTGGATTTCAAAAAGTAAAATATTTATCTTTACATTTTCAAAAGTACCAAATATTTACGAGTTACCTATTTCACTAATCGATAACTCCTTCGTTACAGCACCTAAACATACGAGTCTAGATTTTCTGAAAACTATAAGCTACGTACTTTATAAAGTTAGTTTATCATATTTTCCAGTTTAGAATCTATCTGCCTTTAAAACCGTGTCCAAACAGGCTGGTTGCGCTGATTTGATTGTTTCCGGACTTATCTAAATTTTAGGTTATTTCAGCATATGATATTCACGAGGTCAGATCTTTAGGGAACCATAACTCTTGTGTATCAACACCTTTATGGGTGAGTCCAGGGGTTGTGGGAAGCCACTTGCCTATACAACACTAACCTAAACTATCACATGATCTAATTCTAACTCTAGACGCCTCAAATTCGTGCCTAAAGTGGGATGTTCGCGTCTGATTTCAACTTTTGACAGCTTTGTATATAAATACGCAGAGTTTTATTTGGTCGTATCTTACTCGTCCGATGTCCGTTTTTAGTGATTCAAATTGGTAAATTTACGTCATAGAGTCCTCTACAAATCCCACTACTTTCTCGACTACCAAACCCAGCCTATAGTGGTCGTACTTAGTTACCCATTTTGTAATTTCCACTATTTTCTAATCTTTTGATTTTAAGAATAAAACTACAAGATTACCTCTTGATCTAGGTTTCGAACCTGATGTCTAGGGGACCTTAGAATGAAGTGTAGTAACAAAGTTGTAAGTAAGAATTTCAATTTAAGTTGGTTTTTGTAAGACATGCGCATACATCATATACATGCATAGGTTTATTCCAAAAAAAATTAGTTTTTCAAGCAGAGTGTATATTGGTGATTTATAACGAACATGTTAAGATTTATATGAATGTCGTACTGTATGGAGAATGTGTGTTTGCTTACTTGATGAGACGAGAATGATAACTGCACAAGAAAACCCAAGAAGAACCTTAAATAACCCAAGCTTTCAACACTTAATAATCAATACCCCGGATACCCAAAACTTTCTGCCCCTTCCTTGTGGTTTGCTGTTGTCGCAATCAAGAGAGAAGAAAGAGAGAATAAGGAAGCTTGTATGTTTACTTGTGTTTTGAATGGTAAGGTACTAGTTAGGTAGCATGTATATATATTAGAAGATATGGTAAATGTTGAATAAAATAATATGGTGTGTCATGGGAGATAATTGTTTGCCGTGTGATATCAAGAAGAAGAATACAAAAGTGGGTAAAGACTAAATCTGTTGTTTAATACTAGGGGCAATTTAGAATGTGACCCACCCATAAGCATGAATTCATGCGTAATTCATGCGTATAGTTGTCAAAAAGAAAAGAAAGAATCATCTTGTTGGTGGCTTGTTTTTCTATATTCCACTGGTCCATGTGTTTTCTAGCATGAGAATTCACAAATCAAAGATATTTATGCATTATTTAGGGGGCCGGTTACTATTACAAGTTAGGTAATAGTTTTGTATTATTTTGGGTATTGGGTATAAGTGTGGGTATTTGGTTAGCTATAAAAAGGTGGTAAAGTTTACATACATGCGTAAACGCTAAATATTGCGAAACGTAAACGTTTTACGTAAAGTATAAAAATATAATATAAAAAGTTATAAATTATTTTGGTAATAAAAATATAACATTTGTTTGACGTAAACTTTTATTTGTTTAATGCTAGTTTACGTTAATTGTTGATGTTCGGTTTACGCAATTTAACTTAACGGTTATAATTAAAAATAAACACATGATAAATAATTACTCAACAATAAATCTTATAAGTAAAGAGATTCATTCCTTCAACTTATGAATGACAATGATGTCAAAATTGTTTCGTTTAACTTGTATCGAAATGCGAAGTTACGTTGATCATACGTAAAATAAACACGTAAAGGTTCAAATAAAAAAAATGTTAAGTTTATTGATGGAAAAATGACCTAAAAATTATGTGTTGTTTCAGTCTGCTCGTGTTAAATAAATTGTGATAATTAAATATAAATTTAATTATTATCGTGTTAGTACGCGTTGTGTGCGGCTTTTCACAATATGTGAGATATCTTCTCGTTTTCAAGTCAACTAAGTTTAAAAATTAAATTTGTACATGATAGATATGTAATAATAAATATGATTTATTATTTAAATATGTTCCAAAAAATTACCGGTTACGCGATAATCATTTTATGTGACAATAAAAGTTCATAAGTCAAAAAGTTAAGTCAGACCCAAATAGTCAAAGGGTAAAATAGTCATTTAAAGTTCCAAAAATTGCCGGTTGTTACAATAAGGCATTTTTGACTTTGTCCTTCTTGGTATGCTCCCCCTTAGGTTGAGAAGAGTTTTTTGTTGGATTATGGAAAAAGAGAGATTGCATTTGGATTGTGGTGGTTGTGATGACTAGAGGAATGATTGGTGTTGTAGGTGGTGGTGTTGGTTTTGATTTGGTCAGGTTTTCTTTTTCAGCATTCTTTTCTGTTCTTCTTTGAAAAAGCTGGGAGATATTTGCTTGATTTATGTTCTTCTCCCCCTCAGTAGACATAGTGTTAGCTTGGCCTGCTGAAGGAACACTTTGATCTCCAGCTTTTGATAAGGCAGAATCTAAAACCTGAGCAAACATATACAAAGCTTTTATAACATTTAACAAGAGACTTGGAAGAGCATCCAAGATTTTTAGCTTAGCTTGAACTGATGCATCTTTTACTGGTTGTGAAAGAAATTCCGCTGGAAGTTCCCACTGAAGAGTCTTCAGTTCAGCGACTTGAGATGTAAGACTAGTAACAGTTTTTGTAAAGTCCTCCAGCTTGGTGGGAATTTCTTTCAAATCTCCTACTAGCTTAATTTCCAATTCATGAACTTGTTTCTTTAACCCTTTTACTTCTTTAGTCAGTTCATTAAACTTGGAGGGAAGGTCCTTCAGCTCAGTTGGTAGTGAGCTGCTAAAGTCATGAGCAGATAAAATCTTTAAGAGTTCAGTTTGTAGAGACTTTACCAGAAGCTCTTTGAGATGTCCCACATTAGGAAAGGAGGGTTGAGCTTTAAAGAGAGCGGCTTAGCTTCAGCTTTGTTCTTCTCAAGTTCCAGTTTGTGCTATTGAGACTATAGAATAAGGACTTGTTTGGTAAGCTCTTGAATTTGAGAAGACTTGGGAGATAAGGATTTAGGAACTGAAGTATCTTTAATTTCAACATTTGTAGTATCATGAACTTCTTCTGCCTCCTCATCTTCATCACTGTCATCAACAACAATGATAGGATCATCTTTAGGTGAATCCAAGTCTTTGATGCTTGGCTGAACACTTGACACCAGTTTTGCTAGATCTTCTAACTTGACTGTTTTTGAGGCTTCATCTTCCTCAACCTGTCTAGCAATGGAGCTGGCCCCTTTTCCTGTTATGGGTTGAGTGAGGACAGTTTCCAACCCTTCACTAACATATTGGGTTTTGTCTGCAAGAACATGTAGGTCAGTACCTGCAAATAAGTGATCATATAAAGTGTTTTTGGTTCCTTCATTCATACCCTGTTACTGAGGTACAAAACCACTAGGAGCAGATTTTCCAGGATCAACTTCAGCTGTGGAAACTGCTGAAGCCTCATTTCCTGATGCATACTCAGAGTGAATAATGAAAGATGCTGAATAAATAGGCTCATTTAAATTAAATACTGACATACCACTACTGATCGGAGGGTTAGCTCTTGCTTCACTGGTGACCCCTAAAGAGGTTGGCCACCAGTTGCTTGCTGGTCCTCTTTATGCATTTCAGCAACCACTGGTGTGGAAGCTAAAGTCTAGCTTGGGTTGGAGTACATGGCCGAGCTAAACTCTTTCTTTCTTTTCAAATGGCCAGTTTTGGAGCCAGTAGATGCTTTGGAAGACCCATCTTTTGTTGCCTCTTTGCTGGACACAGAGGGTTGTTTTGAAGAAGTTGAATGATTCTTGTGTCCAAGTTTAGCTCCAGGCTTTGTGCCTTGGGGAACCCTCTCAGCCTTAGAAGAGGGCTTGAGAGCTTTTTAAAGATCACTAGCTCAGCTGCATTGCAAATAGCCAACATGTGGTCTGTGAAGAGAGGTTCTTCAGGTTGGTTGGACTTCAGTGCCTAATTGTTGACACTGAAGACTTGAGTGGGATAGGGTGTTACTTCACCATCTCCATAGCCTTCCTTCATCTTGTGCATCATCAATAGAGATAGAAATCTAGTGTAAGGTACAATCTTTTCCCTATTTCTCTTGTTCTGTTTGATGATGATGTCTTCCCAAAAGATACTGGCATAGTCAATATTGATCCCATTTGCTATACTATACAGTATGATCGCATCATTGTTGGTAATCTGATCAAAACCTCCAGTTTTACCTCCAAAACACTGGATGATCTGTGCCATTAATAATCTCCACTTAGGAGGAAGAAGACTCTTTTTGAGAGTTCCTTTGACAGGTCTAATTTCCCCATTCCTAATTATTTCAAACCATGGCCTAACTATGTCGATATATGGTGGTGCAACATATTCTCTAGAGTGAGGAAGGTAATGTGCACCAATGGCATTCCTAAAGGTGTCCCTACTTCACTATAGATACCACCAGTGGGGATAGAGAAAGAGACCTTAGAGTTTTCAAGAGCTTTAGTCGAGTACCAAAACTCGGATATGTATTCCTTATACATGTTTGGGGATCTAGTAAATGGTTCTTTAAGGCAACATTTAGAAATGAAATCAGAAACACATTTGAAAAAATCCTAGTTAGTGTGTTTTGGGTATAGAAGAGCAACCTCATTGTTTGTGTTGAGGATGATATCTTCAAGATTGAAGCTTACTTGTTTAGCAGCAACAAAGGGTTGTTCTTGTTGTGGAGGATTTTATTCTTGGTTTGCCATTTGATGTGATTAGGGTTTTGATGATTTGATTTATTTTTGGTGTTTTGTGTGTGTGTTCTTGGTGAGATGATTTGTTTGTTCTGTTTTGAGATGTGATTTGTGAATGGTGAACTAGGTTTATATGATTTGTTACTTTTCACTTTTTTCTTTTTAAGAATTGATAACTACCAAATGGAAGTTATGTATTTGTGAGAAGTTTTAGGGTTTGGTTTTAACATGTGTGTGAAACTTTGTATTTAATGAAAGTTCTTTCGACATGCTTCTGACACCTAGAATAGCGGACAGCCGTCTGTGCACTGTTAAAGTAGGTGAGAGAAAAGGTGAGGTTATTCGAACGATTGAAATTCATCTTTTAATAAACTATTAAATTAGTTAACTTATTTTGTAAGAAATCACTTAATAAAATTATTCATTTTGAAGATCATTTTTTTAAACTGACCTTGTGATTGATGTTTAAAGACTGAACTAGGTTCAGGTTTGATGTTATGTTATGTTGAACTGATTATTGTAATCATCATTATCATCAATCTTCTAGGGAAGGCGACAAAACCACAAGTGCTCATGCAAATCCATGAATGAGACATATATGATTGCTCTGTTACTTCACTCGAGAGACATCTGAAGACTTAGATAAAATCATTTTATAAACTGAACTAAAGAAAATGAACCAGTTTTGTTTAGTTCTTGACTTGACCAATATTTGTGCTCCAGCGAAGGCGACAAAATCACCATGCTCATGCAAATCCATGAATGAGACATATGTGATTGCTCAGTTACTTCACTTACGCAAACTAAAGGTTGTATGCAAAAACTGAACTGACACTTAACATATAAAAATTTGTTTAGTTTTGGATAAAAGCGCTGAACCTTTAGTTTTCCTTAGTCAGCACTGAAGCTTCAGGTTTTGAATCAATGATCAGCATACCTAGTTCATTAATCAATCTTTTAAAAGATGGCTTATCTAGAAGCTTGATGAAGATATTAGCAAGTTGATATTGAGTTGGAATGAAATGAAATTCCATGTCCTCTTTGAGAGTATGACTCTTGATCTGATATCAATAAGCTTTGTTTTTTTGAGTGCATAATTAGATTGTTTGAGATTGCAATAGCACTTGTGTTATTACAAAATAAGGGTATCTTTTCATATATGATATCAAAGTCAGTGAGTTGACTCCTTATCCATAGTATGTTGGCACAACATCCAGCAGTAACTACATCTTCAGCTTCAGCTGAGAACATAGCTACAGATTGCTGCTTATTCGCACTTCAACAAACAAGTTTGCCTTTTAGAAACTAACAAGAACCTAAAGTGCTTTTTCTTACCATGTTGCATCCAGCACAGTCAGAGTCTCAGTATCCTTTTAGGTCAAAACTTAAATGTTTTGGATACTAAAGACCAAGGCTAAGAGTACAAAAAGTTCTCTTAATAGCAATAAGATGGGATTCCTTAGGATTTGCTTGATATCTTTCACAGAGATAAGAGAGACTTGGATGTCAGGTCTGCTTTCAGTTAGGCACATTAGTGATCCAATCACACCTCTATACTGAGTCTCATTTATAGCTATGCCATTGAGATCAGGTCCTAACATGTTAGGGGGTACCATTGGAGTTATCACTGATGAACCATTTATGTCATAATTTTTTAGCAGATCCTTGACATTTTTTGGTTGATTGAAATGCTTCTTTCATATTGATTAATCTAAAATCCAAGGAAGTAGGTAAGGACACCTATTGTTCACTTCATATCTTTGAGTCATTAGTTTTAGCAAACTGTTTGCATAATTTTATGCTGGTGGACCCAAAGATAATGTCATCAACATAGATTTAAACCAGAATCACATCAGTTTGAGTTTTGTAGACAAACTGAGTGTTGTCTATCTTACCTCTTACAAACTTGTTTTCAGTGAGAGGGTTGAGAGAGTTTCATACTAATGACATCAAATAACGTCTATTTTATAGCATCATTTATCCCATGTAATTGACCCATTTTGTATGATTATTACAACGAATTGATACTTAATCGTTTGTATTTAAGAATTGCAGTAATTCTGGAGTACTTGGTGAAACTTAACTAAAAGGCACGCATTCTGGAGCTTAAACAAAGATATTTTAAAGATTACTATTCTGACAACCAATACGCCATATCCATCAAGAAAGATACGACGTATCTGTTCCTACACTCACCAAAGACCACGAAGGAAACCTGATCAATTTGCCATATCCAAAGAAGACCAATACACCGTATTGGAAATACAATATGTGAATATTCTGGAAGAAAACCTCAATATGCCGTATCCAAGATATTGGATGCACCGTATCAAACCGACTCCAGACCCTATAAAAAGAAAACTCAAAAACAAGTTTTAAGTGTGCTAAATCATATTCTCGATACCTAAACCACAAAAGTCGATTTTCAAAGGAGAAAAAGAGCAGAAGAGGTCTTGCAACGCGATCCAATCCATAGGAGACAACGTGTAATTTCATATACTTTTTTAATTGTTCAGTTTTTGGTATCATTCGTTAACTCGGTTAGTTTACCTTGGCTAAGCCATTACTCTTGTATTAATTAAGATGTTTGAAGGCTAATACCTTCGGGTATTAGTCATTATTATGAAGACCTGAATGTTTGGTTTTGTTTATATCTCGATTGCTTGATTTATTGTTGTATGCTTGTTTATGTTTATCAGTTTATACTTGTTTAAGTCCTTTAATATGTGACCTTTCATTCAACTGGATCTAGTGATATGGACCAAGTAATCTAGATGCCGGGATAGCTCTCCATATATTGATTAATACATCTAGACGAATAGGATCATGATTAACGACTTGTCTTTGCCTTTAGATTGTGAGCTTAGTTGGACCGGTAGGTGACCCTTAGGATCAACGAGTACGTTCTATTTAATTGGTAAAGATTGGGTTAGTGGACTACTAGTGTATAAATCGTTGTTAAGCAGTAAGTGGGTAAAGTCTCTATGAGCTAAGGTTTAACAAGATCACCATTGCTTTAATCCCTAAGGTGTTGATTGGACCAGTTACTCAGAAGATGAGCAAGAGAACTATGCTTTGATGGCTTACAGCAATTCAGGCTCAGACACTGAGGTAACTTCTTGTTCAAAAGAGTGTAAAGAATCTTATACTAAACTTAAAAAATTATATGATGAATAGAGGGAACAACTTGGTGATGCCAGTATAGAAATTCAGGCATATACTCAAGCTTTAAAGAAAGTAGAAGCACAATTAGTTGCTCATCAACAAAATCAACTTTGGTATGAGGAAAAGATTAGGTTTATGAAAATTGATTTAGATGATAAAACTGATGTGCTCACATATCATAAGAAACTATTGGCAGAAGCTGAAAAAGAAAAAGAAGAATTGAAAGCTAAAGTAGAAAAATGGCATAACTCTTCTAAAAATCTTAATATTCTGCTAACTAGTCAGATGAGTGCTAGGGACAAAGCTGGGCTTGGGTATGGAAATCAAATGAATAAAGGTGTCTTAAGTTATGAAAATGAAGTTTTTGAAAGTGTATTTTACAGTAGGTCTAGTGATATAGAAGATAGTCCTGTAAATGATAGATATGCAGAGGGGATGCATGCAGTTCCTCCTCCAATGACAGGGATTTACATCCCTTCTGGACCTGATGTTGAAATTGATGAGTCACAGTTTACATATGGCCCAAAGCAATCTAAACCTAGTGAATCTGATGCTAGGAGCAGTGACTTTAATTCTTGTGAATCCAATTCTAGTGAAGAAACACTTACATCTATGCCTGAACCAGTTGTCAATGAACCCAAAGTAGTAAGTCAACCTAAAGTCTGGTCTGATGCTCCTATCATTGAGGAGTATGAATCAGATAGTGATGATGAACATGTGTCTCTACCCACAAAAGAACAGGAAACACCTAGTTTTGCTTTTGTTAATACTGTTAAGCATGTAAAAACTCCTAGGCAAACTGTTAAAGAACAAAACACATGTAGTCAAAATCCTAAACCTGACAAAAAGGATTGTAGTGGTTTAATGTCTAAAAAATTGGGTTTGGGATATGGGTTTACTAAAAAGGCATGTTTTGTATGTGGTAGTTTTAGCCATCTTATTAGAGATTGTGATTTCCATGAGAAAAGAATGGCTAAACAAGCTGAATTGAACAAAAGGATGTGTAAGGGTACTGGAAAAAGGGAAAATAAGCCAGTGTGGAACAATGTACAAAGAGTGAATCACCAAAACCAATTTGTTCCTAAAGCAGTACTAACTAGAACTGGCAGAATTTCAGTTAATACTGCTAGAGCTAGCAGTACTAATAATGTTAATACTGCTAGACATAATTTTAATAGTCAGGCAGCACCAACTAATGCTGCCAGGAAAGTTAATACTGTTAAACCTATTGTTAATAATCTTAGACCAAAAACTATTTTTCATAAAACCCAGTCACCTATTAGAAGGCCATTTTATAGAACAACAGCACCAAGAACAAAATTTTCAAATCAAAAAGTTAATACTGCTGAGGTAAAAGCAGTTAGTGCTGTTGGGGGAAAAAGGAAAACTGTTGTTAAGCCCTCAGCAGGTTGTAATTGGAGAATCAAAAGACATTACTGGAATAAAGTCTCCAAATACAATGGTGGATCAAATTCTAGAAAATGTGTTACTTCTAAAGATCCACTAGGCAGACCCAAGCCCAAAAAGGCTTGGGTCCCTAAGAGAAACTAATTTCTCTTATTTTTCATGTGCAGGATGTTCCACATAAAGCTTTAGAGAATAAAGGGATTGTTGATAGTGGATGTTCCAGGCACATGACTGGAAACAAGGCCTACCTTGCTGAATATCAAGACTATAATGGTGGCCCTGTTGCTTTTGGAGGTTCAATTTCTTGATTGTTAACATTGGAATGATCAATCAATAGGCTGCATTAGTTAAGGGGAGGCAAGTTGATTTGTTGTACAGTTTGTATGAAGTGTTCTGTGAGCAAAAGAATCTTGACGATGGTGATGTTTTTCATAGAGTTATTTGGGTTCCAGAGAGTAATTGGAAAGAGCTATCGATGGTACTAAAGAACTCTTGTTGCCAGACTTGTTCAATTTTTGGTTAACAAAAGTTAGTACCGATAGGCTTATATTAGTACCGACAGGCAAAGTTTGTACCGCTATAAAGCCGTTAGAGAAAATACTGCCAAGGGTCTAAAGTGTAAATTGTAACGGTTTCGTTGATCTTGGGTTTGTTCAACCTATATAAACCCATCTCAATTGCACAATTTACTCACATAATATCTCTTATTCACTCTCTTCTAAAACAACCCTAATCTTTTCATCACCGACGACCATCAATTCGTCAAGAATGGCCGCTCTTGAATCATGCCCTAAACACAACATGATCGCTTACTTAGAGAAGATTGATGGGAATGCTGAGTTCCATGAGATTATGGACTTTCTTACATGAAGCTCAATTCACTACGCTCTCACTGTAAGTCCTGTAGTCTCTACTACCTTTGTTGAACAGTTCTGGATGTCTGCTAAATCCAAAACAATCAACAATGTTAGGTATATTACTGCCATAGTTGCTGGCAAGCATGTGACTATCTCTGAGGCATCAATAAGAAGTGATCTTCTTTTTGATGATGTTGATGGGATAGATACTATGAATAATCAGGCTATATTTGATACTATTCATCTAATAGGGTATGAGGGGGACCTAACTGTCTTAACATTTAACAAAGCCCTATTTTCACCTCAATGGAAATTTATTTTTCATACTATGAATCACTGCATAAGTTCTAAAAGCACTTCTTGGGATCAAATTCCCACTAATATTGCTACAGCAGTGATTTGTTTGGCAACTAATCAAAAATACAAATTTTCCAAATTAATTTTTGATGGTATGATGAGACACTTGGATGCAAAGAAAAAGTTTGTCATGTATCCATGATTTATTTCAGTTTTTTTGGCTAAACAGTTAAAGAATGTGCCTGTCCCTTTAGATCACTTCCCTATTAATACCCTGATTAGTAAGGTTTTGTCATTTATGGTTAAAAAGGGTAAAAACTTTTCAAGGAATGTCACACCATTATTTGACTTTATGTTGGTTCAACCAACAGAGGATGAGGGTGAAGCTTCAGAAAGACCATCTGAATCCCAACCAATACCCTCTCCTTCTCACCCAAGTGAAGACCAACATGAGTCACAGCCTGGCCCATCTCCCAGACCCTCTCCTTCTATCCCTATTCCTAATTCCAATCCAGAGGGTTCTGGTGGGAATCATGGAGGTCAGTCATCCAGTGATAAATCCCTATCAGGGAATGAGGATGGCCTGACACTCCAAAGTGTATATGATCTTTGTGTTTCTTTGTGTAAACAGGTCACAATTCAAGCTAAAGAAATCAAAGATTTAAAGGCACAGCTCTAGAAGCTTAAGAAGAAGGCCAAACCTGTGATCACACACCACAAAGCTTAAATGAAGAGTGTTTCCATGAAGACAAGATTGGCAGGGAAGAAATCTATGCAAAAAAAGTAGATGCAGAAAGCGTCTGTATCCAAATAGGGGAGGAAAACTACCAAATCTAAACCAACTGCACATAAGGATCAAACTTTTGATGTTGCTTTTGATGATCTTGATGATCTTGATGGAATGGATTACATCTAGACTGGGGATGCTCACAATGAAAAGGGAGTAAGTATGGAAGATCAAGTTAGTACTGTCAATCCAGATGAAGGTACCGACAAGCCAAAAGTTAGTACCGACCAGCTAAATGTTAGTACCGACAAGCTCGATGAAGGTACTGCTGAGCCAAAAAATGGAAATTCATATGAAAATGCTACTCCAACAGCTACTCCAACAATTTTTGGAGATGATGAAACCATTGTTGAGTTTTTGGTATCCATGAGCCAAAATAAGGCTAAGCAAAAAGGAGTTGAGATTAAAGATGATGAAGACTCTGATAGACCAAGGCCTACATCAACAAGATTAATGTTAACATTGAAGCCTCTTCCTAAGATTGATCCTAAAGATAAAGGCAAGAAAGTTCTTGAGGAAGAAGCTGAGTTAGAGGCTAAATCAGAAGGGGTTAATGAAGCTGAAAGAAAGTTTGCTCAGCTTTCTAATGATGAAGAAATAGCCAGAAAGGTTAAAGAGGAATGGGAAACAGAAAAGGAAAAGAAAAAGTTAGCGGAAGCGGAAGCTACAAAGGCTGCACTTATAAGGGATTATGATGATATCCAGGCTAAAATTGAAGCTGATAGCATTCTAGCTGCAAGGCTTCAAGAAGAAGAAAGAGAAAAGTTCACTATTGAAGAGAGAGCCAAGTTACTTCATGATACTATTTTTGCACAAAGGAGATTTCTTGCACAATAAAGAGTTGCTGAAATCAGAAGTAGACCACCTACAAGAACTCAGCTAAGAAACCAAATGATGACATATTTGAAGCATGCTGGAGGAAAGAAGCATTCTGATTTGAAGACCAAGAATTTTGAAGAAATACAAGTCTTGTATGAAAAGGTAAAAAGGTCTGATGAAAACTTTATTGCATGGTTCTATGAGGATAGAGGATAATAAAAAGTGTGTGAACAAGAAAGCTACTGGTACAAAAGGAAGGATGAAAGTATGTTATATATGAAAGAAAAGAAGAAGAAAGTACCACAAAAGAGAAAAACTTGGCACTGAGGAAAAGTGATGAACAAGGAAAAAGAAAGATTCAGATAAGAGACTTCTCGGGATGATAACATGATAGAAGTGAGAAAAGAATATGAGCTGAGATTAATGTTTAGCAAAGAGCTCCAGATAGGGACAAGGAGGTGGATTATTGGAAATACTTTACAAGACGTAATCCCTATCATAGAATGAGAAATCTAAGCCATCTGGAATTAAACCACAGTATGAATGAAGCTAAAGATTTTAGAGGAGATTAATCTAAATGTGGTTGATTAAAAGCATGGACAAAGGAGATACTTTAAAGTACTCAGCTGAAGGTGGATTCCCATATATGATAAGATGATGAATTGAATGTTGTATATCAACTTTGATTGGACAGAGACAAAGAAGAGATACCTGAAGGTTTTTTCTAGACTAGAGTACTCTTGGGTGAGCCCTATGATAAATGTTTCAATCCAAGTGATAAAATTGAGTTTTAGGAACTTCTCAAAAAAAGATAACGAACAAAAAAACATAATAATGAAAAGTGGAAAATGGCTGACAAATAACATATGTAATAATTAGGTAACAGCAGGATTGGAATGTATAAGTTATAAGCAACATGTTTCTTCAAGGTACATACACATAATACATGATTGAAGCTTAGTCATTCATTTCATAATCGTTGAATGAGATATATCCTTTGAGAAAGAAAGTACTAGTGCAAATGCTAGAATTGAAATTGGAATCTGAAGAAGACAATACTGCAGAGTTAGAACCTGAAAACTCTGATGGAAATGAGAAGGATCTTTGAGTGTTGGTTTCAAAACCACACAACAAATGGTCATCAGTTCACCATGTTTAACAGACATAAGAACTGACTAGTCCATAAGCAAACGGCTTGTGGTAAAGACTTCTCAAATCCGTTTATGGTTGACAATTTACCAAAAATTGTATGGTTCTCAACTCACCTTGCTTCACAGTAAAGAGTTGGCTAGTCCAGGATCAAACAGTTCCTGGTAAAGACAAATCAAATCTGTTGATAGCTGATAGTTTGCTAAAAACTATATGGTTATCAATGCACCATGTTATGGCAATGAAGCATTGACTAGTCCAAAAGCAAACGGCTTTTGGTAAAGACAAATCAAATCCGTTGATAGTTGATAGTTTACTCAAAACTATAAGGTTTTCAATTCACCTTGTTGTTTACAATGAAAAATTGGCTATCCCAGAGCAAACGGCTACTGGTAAAGGAACATCAAATCCGTTAATGGCTGGTAGTTTGCCAAAAACTATAAAGCCAACTTAGTTGGATGTTGCTGTGTTGCTGAGAAGACAAGTTGCTGATAAAGAGGGATAGCTGAAGATGTCAAAATCATCAAAGATCAGATCAAGATTTGACAGAGTGTTTGGATACATCCTCCAAGAGTTCAAGAAGAGTAAACTGAGGAAACATGAAGTTAAACAAGTTGAACAATCATGTTTAGGGGAGGATTGTTGGGAATTATGTTTTCCTAACTTAGTACCGCTAGTTGTAGTAGAAAGTACCGACAGTTATAGTTTGTACTGTTAGTATTAGTTTGTACCGTCAGTACAAAATAGTTAGTACCGTTTAAGAGATATGCATGAGATATTATAGGAAAAGATATGCATTATCTTCTACGCGTTTTGTAAGTCTGTTAGGGTTTATCCTTGGTGTATAAAAGGAACCCTACGGCATTAGAGAAGACATCGATTTCATCACATCTCTCAATCTCATAGTTAGTAATCTGTAATCTTTTAGCAGATTAATACAAAAGTTTAGTTATTAATATTCATTGTTCTTCTTAGCATTATAAGTTAGTTTCCGCATAACTTATAGTGTTCATAGTCATTGTTTCTCATGTAGTTTGTGTGGAACTATCCATATTGGCTACAACCCTTAAACAGGCTAGAAAGATCTATATTGAATTGGGATCTATATATTTTGAGGATGAAACTCACGTGGCTGGGTCTATGGTTGAATCTTCTAGAATTAAGAAAGAAAAGAAATTTGATTTTGTTACTGAAGATGGAAAGCATATCCATCTAATTGAAGAACAAATCAATCAACAAAAGAAGATAGAGGAATAGGCCAAAGCTGAAGCAACTAAACGTAAAAGTGAGGTAAGAAAAGAAGAGCTAGTTGATCTTCTTGGTCCAGAAGTGGTAAACAAGTATTACAATGACAAGTTACAGTTTGACAAATACTATGACAAAATGATGAATAGAAGAGCAGAATCAAGAATCACCAACTGTGATGTCTTGACCAAAAGGGTCCAATTACACTTAAAGTATACAGAGAGGATGGTACAAGTGAAGTTATTCCCAACTTCAAAGCCGGTGATCTGCACCTTGGCGAATGGAGAGAAGTCATGAATGCATGTCTCAACAGAACTGGTAAAGAATAAAAATCATCTATGACCAAATACGTTCAAGAATGGATTACATTCACACAACTGAAGCAGAACTAGGTATCAACTTGGATATTCCTCTAAGTAAATAGGACCCTCTCGACAAACTAAATGATCTTGCAAACAAAAAGAAAAAGCATGCTGATGACATCCATGATTACTTCAAAGCAAACAAAAGGCTCAACTCATTAGTTTAGTATGAAGATCATTTAGCTGGTATTGTACTAAATGAACTTGTCCTTGATCATGTTCAACTCTTACCATAGACAAGATTTTGTTACCATTGAAGATTTGAAAGATTTCTCGAACACCATGCTATACACTTTATAAGAAATCTTCTTTAGACGTCATCAAGGTCCTAGGTTGGATAATCATACCAGGACCTTCAGTTCCATTTTGCTTGCTGAAGTTGACAAGACAAACCTGAATCCACTTAAGCAGATAAGAACCATTAAGCATTTAAGGCAGTAAATCATGTAACCCATTATAATAAATTTATCTTGTGTATTCTATTGTAATGAGAGTTAGAATGAAAGGTTATCAGTTTATGTTGTTGAATTTATATTAGTTTTGTAAGAAGAAGCTGTTTTGCTCACTTACAACTGATTTTAACTTAGGCTATTTGTATACATAAATAGGGGGAGATTGTTGTGTTTAGTTCCTGAGCCCTTTAGTCTTTCAGTAGATTTAAACATAAGATCCCCTAAGTATTACTCAAGCAGTCTTTCAGTTTGAGTCATTGAAGTTTCTTCAGCGTCAGCTCTTCAGGTCCTTAGAAGATTGGGAAGTATCTTCACTTCAGTTTATGCAGTGGTACAAAAACTGAAGAAGGCCTTTAGAAAGAGCTTTTGTTCAGCTTGGTTGACAATTCTAAGCTGAGCGTAGTCTATCTCCTTAACAAAAGTTAAAACATGTTAGTTCACTTCTAGAAGGTTTACAAGGCGGGAAAAAGATTGCTTTATGTCAAAAGGAATAAAGCAATCTCTTTGGAAAAGACTATTTCTAAAGTTGGTATAGAAGTACAATAACTTTTCCTTAAAGGAATGTACCTGGTACTTTAGAGCACGCATGCATTAAATGGTATCTTAACCACCCATTGGATGCATGACACGCGTACTAGGTTAAAAACCCTAATCCCTTTGCCTATAAAAGGAAAGGGATTCCTAGAGTGAATGCTACCTTTTCCAATTAATGTGATACACATTGAAGAGTTCATTTATCTCTCAAACAAACTGAATAGAAACTGCTAAAGCTGAAGCTTTAATTTTAGTCGAATAGTTTGTTTTCTTATTTCTCATAACTTTGGTTAGAGAGTAAGTTCGAAGGAGATAACACCTCAATTGTCATTCAACCACCTTGCTATTCCGCAAACAAGGTGTGTCATAGATTCTTTATTTGATTCTAATAAGAACCTATATGTTGAAAAGTTACCTCTGTGTGTTTTAAACTTATTCTTTATATTGCTCATATATATTTGTTTAAAACTCACTTTGCTGCCATGGAATCTGATTAGTCTAATTTGATACACCTTATATCAGATTCTAAGGGACCAACAATGAATACTAAGGTTGCTAAACTTCCAAATTTAGGAACCAAAATTTATTCTGTAACTCTGTTACTTGAATCTAAGTTTGTTCCTAAAGTTGTTGAGAAAAATGATTTGTCAAAAACAGTCACTTCACACTTGACTACCAACAAGATAATTGAAAATTGCACTAAAGTTCTTGCCCCATGTTTGCTTAAGATTAAATCTGAACCAATCAATGCGTACTTTAAGAACAATAGGGATGTCCATCGCGATTATCTGAAAGTCACTAATGAGCACATAGGAACACTACAGGAACTATTAGAACAAGCTAGAGCATTAAAAACTTTAGATGAAAATCTAGTTTATGCTTGTAAGTTTGTTGAGCATATTCGAGAACTGTTAGTGTATGTAAGTGCCTCATGCCCTTTCACTCAAAGCGGGAATGAAAAGTGGGCTCCTACTACAAGCCACAAAAAGAACAACAAGCCTTACGTAGATGCATCTAGTTCAAAACAAATAGTAGTTAATGACACAAAGAATCATGTAGTAAAGCAAAACACTCAAAAGAGTGACAACACTATGTTTCGGATTGTAGAAGTAATATAAAGAATGTTAGGATCTAGCGACCATCACGTAGAAGCAAGAAGAATAGGAGCAATACAAAGAATAATAGGATAAAGCAACCATCACGTAGAAGCAAGAAGAATAAAGTAGAAGCCCAACCTAGGAAGTCCAAGTCTAGTTCAAATAAGAACATTCATATTTCAGATTGTAATGCGAATATTAAGAATGTTGCTTTGTCAAAGAATTCAGAAAATGTTTGCTTATCTTGTAATGAATGTTTGTTTTCTGCAAATCATGATGCTTGTGTTGTTAAATATCTCAAAGACGTGCAAAAACATAAAAAGGCTAAATATGTGAAACAAAAAGAAAAGTTTGAATGGAAACCAACTGGTCGGATACTTAAAACTATATGTCTTAAATGGATTCCCACTGGTAGGACTGTTAATTTGGTAGGAAAACAATGTCCTCTTTCTAAAAACACAACTACCATAGTTACACCTCTTGACAAATTCTTACCACCATAGTAATTTCGGTTGATGAACCTTGTTCTAAACTCAGTCTTAGATATGCCAAAGCCAGGGAATCCCTCTCTAGATAATTCTTAAACTTTGATATTCATCCATTTAATCTTCATGATTTTGGTTTTAAAAGAATATGGTCTAATGAGGAACTTCCACCCTAGAAGTTTGACTATCTAGGAGTCACCTAAGTTCACTAACAACCCAGAACCTAATCAAAAGTTAGGGATCCAGACTTTGGTAAATACTCTTCTATTTATTTTTTGTGCAGATTGTAGAAATTGTTATTTGGTATTTAGATTCCAGTTGTTCCAAGTACATGACTGGACACCGTGACGCTCGTCAATTTTGTTTTAAAGTTTATTGATACGGTCCGATTTGACAACGACCACTTTGCAGCTATTATGGGATATGGAGATCTACAGATTAGAAATATTACAATTTCACGAGTTTATTATGTAGAAGGTCTTGGTCATAATCTATTCTCCGTTGGGAAATTTTGTGATTCAGATCTCGAAGTAGCATTCAGAAAACACACCTGTTTTGTACGTAACTTGGAAGATGTTGATCTACCTTTGGGATCCTGCGGATTTAACCTTTACACAATCTCAATGGATGAAATGATGAAGTCTTCTCCAATTTGTCTACTCTCCAAAGCCTTAAAGATAAAAATCTTGGTTGTGGCACCATCAATTGTCTCATTTGAACTTCGACACCATAAATCAGCTTGCTAAATAAGGTCTTGTCAAAGGTTTGCCCAAATTGAAGTATACTAAAGATCACTTGTTCTCAGCATGTCAAATGGATAAAAGCAAGAAAGAATCCTATCCACACAAGCCTGAATCAAGTACAAATGAGAAACTTCAAATACTGCATATGGATTTGTATGGACCTATGCGGGTGGCAAGTATAAATGGGAAAATAGATGTTCTTGTCATTGTTGATGATTATTCTTGGTTTACTTGGGTGGAGTTTTTAAGGATAAAAGATTAAGCTCCAGATATTATTATCAAAATTTTGAAGCAAGCTCAAGTCAGTATTAAAGAAACAGTAAGATATCTTTGTACCAACAATGAAATAGAGTTTATCAATCAGACACTACAGAATTATACGAAAAAGGTTGGAATTACTCATTACACATACACTGCACGTACTCCACAAAAAAATGGTGTAGTTGAAAGGTGTAACCGTACGTTGGTAGAGGCTGCAAGGATCATGCTTATATTCTCTAAATCTATGTTTTTCCTATAGGCTAAAGCTGTAGCTACTGCATGTTATACTCAAAACCGCTCCCTTATCCATCCTCGCTACAACAAGACTCCATATGAACTGTTAGAGATTGCAAACCAGAACTTAAGTATCTTCACGTTTTTAGTACTTTATCTTATCCAACAAATGATTCTGAGGATCTTGGTAAACTACAGCCTAAAGCAGACATTGGAATCTTCATTGGGTATTCACCATCCAAAATGGCTTATCGAATCTACAATAAAAGGACTAGACTGATAATGGAAACAATGAACGTACAATTTGATAAACTAACCCAAATGGATTCTAAACAACATGGTTCAAGACCCGAACTTTAAGGGTTGACTTTTAGACACATTAGTTCAGGACTCATGCAAAACCAGGCTGCTTCGACATCAGTTAAATCTCCTATAAAGAATGATTAGGATTTGCTGTTTCAACCCATGTTTGATGAGTATTTCAAACCTCCTAGTGTTGTATCTACATCCATTTCTGTTGCAACTCTACTCCATCAATAATATCAAGCAATCATTCAAGCAATCAATCAATCTAATATGGTATCACAGCCTATATCAATCTACTCCTAAAATATCTCATCTTAGTCGTCCCCCTCCCTTATTCTTCTCTACCTTACATCATTAATCCTTTCACAAAAAAATATTGTTCATCGCATTACTATTCATCAGCGTACTAATCACCGGTTACTATTCATCGAAAAAAAAATCCTATGGCTTCTCGTGATTAGCAATGGTATATGGATACTGGAGCAACTTCTCACCTTTTATCTCACACCGGTAACCTTCATACCTGTTTTCTTAATCATAATTTTCATTTAATTATTGTCAGAAATGGATCATCTATACCTGTCACCCACTCTAGCCATGTACAAATACCTAATCCATATCACCTCCTTCACCTTAGAAATGTTCTTATCACACCCAATATCATTAAAAACCTTGTTTCAGTATGTAAATTCACCACCAATAATAAATGCTGTATTGATTTTGATCCATATGGTTTCACTGTACGAGATTATCATACCCGTAAAACCCTTCTTCGTTATGACAGCACGGGTAATCTATACCCTTTACATGTTGCCGCCTCAGCCTTCGCCTTACTTACTAATAACCATTCCCTTTGGCATTAATGTCTTGGCCACCCTGGTGACGCTGTAATTCACATACTGTCGTCACGTGGCCTTGTGTCTTATAATAAACAAAACACTCAACACTTATGTCATGCCTGCTAGTTAGGCGAACAAACAAAACTTCCCTTCTAACGATCTACCACTATTGTCACTTCTTCCTTTGACATTATTCACTCAGACCTTTGGACATCTCCTGTCTCTAGCATGAGTGGATATAAATATTATGTCCTTTTCTTATATCACTATTCACATTTTTTATGGGTCTACCTACTTCACAGAAAATCTGATGCGCAGTCAAAACTCCTACACTTTCGTGCCTTTGTAAAAACCCAATTCAACCGTGAAATCAAAGCTTTTCAATATGATGATGGTAGAGAATTTGTAAACAACTCCCTCCATGAATTATTTGCCACTAATGGAATTCAATTTCGTTTCTCATGCCCACGCACATCTCAACAAAATGGAAAATCTGAACGCATGATTCGTACTATCAATAACATAGTACGTTCTCTCATCTTTCAAGCCCGTCTTCCTCCCGAGTATTGGGTCAAAGCACTACTCACTGCTGCTTACTTACTTAATATCCTCCCCTCTACCTCTATCAATAATGACATCCCTTATAAAAAATTATTTAACAAACCAACCTCTTACACCCACCTACGCATGTTTAGATGCCTTTATTACCCTTACACCTCTCCACCACATAAACTTGCCCCTCGTACCACAACATCTATCTTTCTCCTGCACATGGTCAAAACTTCCACAGACAAAACAAGCTTTATTGTATACCACAAAGTCACTTCCTAGCTGTTAGGACTTCTGATTATTTCAGTTTCTTTGATTTCCCCTAGGACATTATGACCTGTACATCTCAGCATACTTAACTGGTTTCCTAACTGGTTTTTCTTGTTGTTTAGGTCTAACAAATTCTATCTTAGCAACAGTAGGAAAAACAATTTTCTTCTCTAACTTATCATCTGACACCAACTTCTCAACCATTAGGGCATCAGGAGATTCCCTAACCTCATTAGAAGTATCTTCACTGACATTCTTACTAGTCTTAGGTCCATAGCCTTCAAACTCAGGCTGTTGGAACTCCTCTAGACCAGAGTTGGACAAATCAAGGTTTGGGGGTGAAAATAACCCTGTAGGAGGAGGTGGAACAACATTATAGCTTACAAACCCCAGACCCTTTCTACTTTTATCAGGTATCTGACTCCCTATTAATTTGTCTAGACTCTTAGAAGCATTATCAAAATTTTCAATTTTAAGTTAATTGCTTTCTTTTTCCTGCTTAAGCTTTTCTAACTCACTTTTAAGAATACTAATTTCTAAGTCTTTATATGAGATATCTCTTTTTAGGACATCAAGTTGCTCACAAAAAATAACCTCATTCTTTTTGTAAAAGACAAGTTGCTCTTCTACAGATGCTAACCCTCTTTTATAATTTGCTAAATTGAACTCAGATTTGTTAAACTCTATTCTTAAATCATCAAGTTGAGTTTTAAGAGTTTCAAAGCTTTTTAGACAGGTTTTTGAACAAGTTTTGTCATTATGTACCTCAGAGTCTGAAAAAGCCATAAGAGCCATGTTTGTGGGGACTTCATCATCTGCCATATAGCTCCAGTTAAAACCAGCTCCATCAATAGCCACCATGGCTTTGAAAGATATTTCTTCCACATTTACAGTTCTTCACGAGTTGTCTTGATTCCTGTTCCTATTATCTTGGTTTCTAGGTCCTCTGCATTCCCTTGCAAAGTGTCCCATCTTATGGCAGTTGAAACACTCCACCTTGGACTTGTCATATCCAGAGTGTCACTTCCATTAATAGTGATCTTTCTACCAGTTTTCTAGAAAAACCTTCTTGTCCTCATGCTCAGTAATGCTAACTGCCATTTCAAATCTATTTCTTCTATGTCATCTTCATGGATTTGTTCAAGGTCCTCATATACAAGTTGAGACCCGTTTGGTTGACTGGCCAAAAATGCATAAACAGTGTCATCACTTAAGTTAGCAGTACTAACTTGAGTACTAGCAGTGCTATCATGAGTGCTAGCAGGGCTAACTTGAGTGTTAGTAGTATTAACTCCATAAGCAGTATTAACTTCATTAGTACTGCTAGGAGATGACACAAAAGCCATGTTTGAATTTGAGCTTGAGCAAGGGCTTGCAGTTCCTTTAACCTCTTGTTCAACAATCTTGAAATTGTTTTAGAGATCATCAAATATCATTGTGTCTAGATCAGGTTTATTCCTCCAGACCACAACATGAGTATTCCATTCAGAAGGAAGACTTCTCAAAAATTTCAAATTGAGATCTTCTTGTGAAATATTTTCACCCAAGATAGCCAGCTGACTTACAATCTTCTGAAGCCTGTTAAAAATAGAGTCAAGAGACTATGTTCTTGGAGCACTAAAGTTCTCATACATTTGCTTCAAGAGAGTCTTTTGAGTCTTCTTTGTGGCTTCATTACCACCAAATCTTGTTTGTATAGCAGCAAACAAAGTCTTAGCATCTTTGTACTGATTAAAGGTCATTGATGTTCATTAGGAAGTGCCATCAGTAACATACTTATTGCCTTCATATCATTCTTCTTTTGAACCTTTTCTTCAGTAGTTACATGACCTGGTATTAGTGTAGTTGAGGTACCATCAGCATTTGTTGTTGTTTTAGCTGCAGGTTTGAATGAGTTTCCATTCACTATGACATCTCATAGAGCATAGTCTTGTACTTGAAAGTATTGCTCAATCCTTATGTGACAATCCATCAATTTCAGGTCGTTATTTTATTCTCGAGTATTAAATATATTTTTCATTTTTATGATGAGATAAGAACTCACGACTAACCGGGAGAATTAGGGCTTGCATTTGTAATTTACGTGACGTTTACAAAGAACCGGCGAATTCTACGTTAAGCATCGACGTTTATATGTTTTTATTACATTCGTTTTTATTTTTCGTGTCTCGTACTAGTTTTACTTTTTACGAAAAACGACTACAAAACGTACCTTTTTAAATATCGGACTTTGAAAATACCCGCCTTAACAATTAGTGGGACAAGTAGTAAACTACTTATCCCACTAATCTCACCATGTAAAGGGTGACAAAACCAAAGGGAGAGGTGTCCCTTTGGTAAGCCTTGTTAAGCTTTCACTTGACACTTGTCCAATATCACTCTTACATACATAAACCTATTTTGACCATCAAACACACACACAACTCATATTATACACTCAAAAATCTGATTTGCTCTCTCCCCCTCTCCATATTGACGCCACACACACACACACCAAAAACACCAATCCATAAAATTTTTGAAGATCAAACAATAAGCACACTAGTAGACATGAATACCTAGTTTAATCCTTGCATTTTGGAGGTGATTTAAAGGAGTATTCAAGAAGGTTATACAAAAGTTAGGGCTGAGATTATAAGGGTTATTATAAAGTCTATTGGGTAAAGAAAATGGTGAACAAAAAGTATTTTTAGGTGAAGATTAAGCTTGGAGTTGAAGCTTCCATCAATCCTTGTTCTTGTTTTGATCATTGTGATCTTTTCTACACTTCTTTTGGTAAAAGTTTAATGGGTTCTTGTTATGTTTTTCTTGATTTCCAAATGTATATGTATATGTATGATGTATGATGATCAAGAAATAAAAGTGTTAATGCATGCATAGATCTAGGTTAGGATCTAACAAGAATGCCATTAAAACTAGTGAGAAAAGTAAAAAATTTGTAGGCTGTAATGAACAGTAGTTTTTAATAAAACTCAATAGTTTGAGGTTGTATTTGATAGCATGAGGTCCATAGATAAACCTCTTCTGGAACACTTGAAAATTGGATGAATTCTAGAAAGTGAGTATATTGAGTGAGAAAATGATTCAAAAACACCAAAACTAGTGGATTCTGACCTTGCTGTACAGATGGTATAAAAAGTCACATTTACGGATTGAGTTGGTTAAAAAGTTAAGACTATGAGACCTAGATAAAATCATGTAGGTTCTGAATCAATTGGATGGTCAACCAACTATTTACGGTTTGAAAATGGCGTCAAAAACAGTAAAAGTGAGATTTCAGTCTGAATTTGTAACTTGACCTTTATGTAGTAAATTGTTCATATGTATAAGTATACTTAAACTAAGTACAAAAATGGTTTTGGATCTGTAAAGTACACTTAAATATGAAACTAAGGATATAAATATATCAATCATATCATTTACGGTTTATAAATTATGACTATTTTTGTAAACATAAAAGTATACAAAGTTTACTACTACCCGAACATTATACTATGTAAAGCGATTTTCGTAACTAAAACCCAAGGTGGTAGGACCCACATCTTGGGAGTTTTAAAATTCTAACATACTGATAATAAAAGTGTCCCGACCTCGAGAACCCGAAAAATTATAACAAGAGTCATATATAAGCTTAAATGAGCCACTAGGCCCAATGAAAGTGTTTACGTTTCGCGATAAATGACAATTAGGTTTTCCCGGAACCCTAAAAATTAACGTACGCTTCAACAAATACCTACGTTTATATACAATGATCAAAGTTTATAAAACTTTAGGCATGTGTATATATTTATACACATCTCATATGATTATACAAGATAACAAATACTTTACAAAATACCGAAGAACTTTACAAAGTAAACTATTCTATAAAAACTACACTTACTTTAATTAAAAGTTTTACATATACTTTCTTTTGATATCAAATACAAGTAAACTAAAAAGAAATAAAAGAAAATAAGCTAGGAACATCATCCCTAAACTTCATGGGATGATTCCCATTAGAAGGAACCAAGAGACCAAGACTTTAAAACCCTTGTTCCCTCCCCCTTGTCCCCTTGAAACCCACGGCACAAAGACCAACCCCCCTTTGATTTTTCTAGTCAAACTTTGCAACTACAAATATCTCTTTTCTCTTCCTATATATACATGCATGCATAAGTGAAATAAACTTACACTTTTACTTATCAAAATCACATTTCTTTCTCTCTTGCTCTATCAAAACCCACGGCTCATATCTCCTTCATAAGCAATCCATACAAAATTTTTCTACAATCCATACAAGCCTATACACATCAATCCTAAGGCACACTAAAGTGTTTTCAAGCATTGGATAATCATTTGCAAGGATTTAAGAAGAAAAGGGAAGATTAGGGTTTCAAACCTAATCTTGGGTTTATAAGCTTGTAAGCTTTGGTTTTGAATCTAAACACGGGTTTAGCATTCATTTCTCATCTCATACATCATCCCTAAGGTCTTCCTAATTCCTTTATACTTTTTATTATTTCATGTGTAATATGTTATTTATGGCTAAATCACCACTTAAGACTTTTTAAATATGTAAAAAGAGTTATTACTAATGTTTATGAATTTATGCACTTATTCCTTAATGTCATATGGGTTATATAAATCATGAAAAATGAATGTAAAGTAATGTTAACATATGTATTTTTAGTTAAGTATAAACATGTTTAGGTAATAATTAGGGTTTTATAAGATTACTTAATCTTCACATGTGAAAATAATGGAAAGTAAATTGTTAAACTTGTTACAATGAATTTATAAGGACTATGGATGATCTTGGACATTATTATAAGTAGCACATGTGTTAAAAATAGTTATTAGGGTTTCTATATTAAACTACTAAACTAATTAATACATAAAACAAGGTTTTTATAAAGTTATACACATAAATACTTAGGGGCTGTTTTAAATCCGAATTCCATACAGAGAGTTTGACTTAATATAATTATAATACGCCTCATGACGATTCCAAAATGATAAGAAACTCGAAAAACCGATTTATAACGAAAAAGATACGTTAATTACGAGTTTACGACTATAAATACTTTTATAAAACTATTTTTATAAAAGTTACTATTCATTACAGAAACTAATATTTTTAAAACATCTAAAATATGATATAACTTTTAATTACGAGATCGTACTCGAAAGAATCGCTAAAAACGGAACTATAACGAATAAACTACGACGTTTACGATAATTAAAGTTTATAAAAGTAATTTTATAAACTATGAACAGTAAAAAGCACTATTCATCAGTGGGATTAACTTTATAAAATATAATACATCTTTTAATAACAAAGACGTACTCGAAGGAATCACTAAAATCGGGATTAAAACGAATAAGTTATTACGATTACAAGTTTACGCTAATTAAAACTAAAAACGATAAACTAGCTGTTGTGAACAGTAAAATTACTATTCACACCAGAATCTTAAAAACTTAAAAATGTAATATTTTGATCACTCGTCTTACTACGAAGACGTGGACGTAAGAAACGCGAGCAACGGACTTAAAACGACCAAATTAGGTCATTTTTACGAAAAGTATATTTATAAACGTTTTCACTTTATAAATATTATTTTACTAAAACGATTAGTCGGTGATTATGCTATATAGAATATTGAGTGGTTATCAAAGTGCTATAATACTAGGGAGTTTCATAATGAGGCCTCTTCGGATGGCGTATCGACGAGTTGTTGGATTTACGATTTAAAGTGTCCTAACTCCTCGTACGTCATGTCATGACCTCTTTAATTATGATAGCCCGAACGATAGTACGATGTAACAACTATAAGATTATATTCAATGTTATTAATTAAAGTACTCGGTACTTATACGACCTTAATTTAAATAGGTTGCATCTAAACGTTTTGCGTGACGTTTTATCTGTGTTATTTGGACTATCAGTACTCAAGGTGAGTTCATAGCCCCACTTTTTACAGTTTTACTGATTTACTATTATTTGGGGTGAAAACATGCTTTGTTTTATAAATTGGACGCAAGTGTTTAAAGTATATTGATTATGTGTTTGCCTAAGTAGCGATAACCCTCCTGAGCCCATTATCATGAACTGTCAATTGCATAGATGTAGTTGTTAATTGCATTATGTGAGCGCGAATGTTATAAATAGATCTATTGGGATTAACCTCCCCGTTTGGGTGATTAGCTATCACCGGGAACGAACGTTGACCATGTCGGACTTGGATGTTGCGGGTTACAACATCTGTACGGGCAAAATAACTGCTAAAATAGCAAATATAGGTTGAGCTTCAGTGTCATGAGCTTAGTGCAACAGTAATCTGGTTTTGTGATTGTTGGCATATGTTGTAACATCACGGGAAAGTCTTGCGGTCCTGCATAATTTAAATACATAAACCTATGAATTCACCAACATTTTTGTTGACGTTTTAAGCAATGTTTTCAGGAGGTCAATAGGCACGAGGTGCCAAGGATGCATTGGATTACATTTTGGATTGCACACTTAAAGATTTATGTGCATCATATTTTGGGAAATGTATTGTTGTCTTTTGTAATATTAAACAAGGAACAAGTAAAGCTTTATGCTTTTGTATTATGTCTTATAATTAAATCCAATGTATCAATTTAAACGACTTTTTGTGTCGTTCTTATATATATCTTGTGCTGTTGATCTTGAAGTAACACGCCCCGGATCCTTATTCCGCTGCGACCCATTTTGGGGGTGTTACAGATTGGTATCAAGAGCCAAGGTTATAGAGAACCAGGTCAAAATGTTTTTGCTGGACTATAACCGTTTTCAAACATTGCATACATACAAAAGGGTTTTTACGGGGTATTCATATACAAATTGTTGCATTAGTCGGTTAGGCTATATACATGCATAATTGATATACGTGTTTATAATATATTACGTATATAAGGATAATAGTCTTATATTAATATACTTATATAAGTCACTTTTGATTTTTCAGTTTCGAGCATGTCGGATTCGGAAGATTCTACAGTTACGTATACTGAGATATCCAGCCCATATGAGGACCTATCTGACATAGGATCACCAGGAGCCGAAGGACCTATTTTTCAGGATCCACCGTCTCCAGATTACGTGCCTGGCCCTGAGGAGCCAGAGCAGGCACCACCTTCACCTATCTATGTACCATTTGTTCCGGAGCCTGTTTACCCGGAGTTCTTACCAGAGGACGATGTCCTACCGGCTGAGGAGCAGCCATTGCCTGTTGCTGCCTCACCTACTACTGAGTCACCGGGATACATTCCTGAGTCCGATCCTGAGGAGGATCCGGAGGAGGATGACGAGGAGGATCCTGAGGAGGATCCAGCCGACTATCCTGCTGACAGAGGAGACGACAGGGATGATGAGGAGCCATCTGACGATGACGATGATGATGATGATGATGCAGAGGAGGAGGAGCACTTAGCTCCTGCCGACCCTGCAGCTGTTGCTTATTCAGCTGACCAGGACCCATACCTTGCTTATCGCGTCACGGCTAGGATGTCCATCCGACCCCAGGCGCCGGCACCGTTCCTCTCCGAGGAAGTTGCTGAGAGATTGTTAGCCTTACCTACTCCACCACCATCACCTCTCTCTCCATACTCATCACCACTTCCTCAGATACCCTCTCCGCCATTACCTATACCATCACCACCACCCAATAGCCCTACATATGTTGAGGGATCTCTGGGATCCCGAGCTGCTGGGATTAGACAGAGAGATGCACTACCATCTCCTGTTCATGAGACTGAGATGCCTGAGATTTGTTTACCGCTTCGTAAGAGGCCGTGTCGTACTACTCCTGGTCCTGGATACGAGGTCGGGGAGAGTTCGGCAGCTGGTACTGCTAGGCAGGTTGGACCTGCCACAGCTAGGGCAGACCTTTATGGATTTGCTGATATGTTAGATGCCGCTCCAGGACGCCAGACGTCTAGAGAGTTAGGCTATGGTATTACGGATACATGGGATGACCTTGTAGGAGCCATCCAGGAGATTGCACCGACCACCCTAGAGGGGGTCAATCAGAGAGTTACTGAGTTGGCTACTACTGTTGACCAGGAGGATGAGATCATATATTCTCAGCTGGATGATGCACGGACATGACCGAGCTCTACTTAAGCCCCCGATCAACATGTGTACAGGCTCGGCCATCCATAGACGCATTGCCCTCAGCTATGGAGGAGGAGGCCAGAGTGATCTCGTGCACGCTTGGCACAGTCAATGGATACCTGCGATCAGGTACGTTCTGAGGGTATGTCACTTTGGACTACGATCATTGCTCAGCAGTCCAGATACTTGATTTGCAGGCGAGCAGACCGTATGAGACAGTCAGTGTATTTTAGATCCTGGCAGAAAGCAGACCATCGAGACAGAGACCAGTTAGTGGAGGCACTAAAGATAGGGGGGGGGGGGGGGGGCGGGGGGGGAAGAGCCTCAAGACTCAGATGATCGACGCTTCCAGAGACAGCAGGGACCTGCTAAAGGATCTGCAGAGCCAGAGCTACCATGAGGAGGCCAGTAGCAAGTTTCTTAGACAGGGTTATGACTGTAGCTACTGTAACATGTCTGTTACGTATTATGGGTTATTCCTAGCTAAGCAAGACTGTAAGATCTTTTGTTTTGTCTAGCTACTCTGTTTAGATCTTTTTTTCATGTATCGCTACTTTTGAACAGCCCTACTAATTATTCACGAGTATATCCTCAAGACTACATATGGACTTTAGGTTAGTTGGTTGTCTTGTACCTAAGTGTTTGTGAATCTGTTTGTATATTTTTTCCCAAGTTAAATATTGGAAAGGATGGATATATGTTTTTTTATATGAAATTGAAATTTATTGTGAATGAATGTCATTGTTAATTTCAATACTGTTTGTATTTCACCATGTGTTCTTATGATCCATTTTATTTATTATGTATACATCGGTTTTATGGTTAGAGATTTTTTTGAAATCTAAAACAGGTATTTAATGTTGTTTTCTTGTGATTTAAGAAAATGGCACCAAGAGGAAGGCCCACGAGGTTAAACCCAGCTGCAACACCAACACCAGTCGCAGACCCTACTACCACCACTTCGGTCACCAGTGCCCAACTTCAGGCCATGATCGACGAGGGTGTCACTGCTGTATTGGCAGCACGTGCTACGACCCGAAATGGCGACGATAGCCATACCTCGGGAATAGGTGTGAGAAGGAATGAACGCGCTGTTCGGGAGTGCACCTATCAAGACTTCATGAAATGTCAACCCTTATTCTTCAGGGGCACAGAAGGAGTGGTCGACTTGACCCAGTGGTTTGAGAGGATGGAAACCGTGTTTCGCATAAGTAACTGCACCGTGGAGAATCAAGTGAAGTTTGCCACTTGTACTCTTATGGGAATTGCTCTAACATGGTGGAACTCACATGTTAGGACAGTGACTAATGATGTTGCATATCATATGACGTGGACTTGACTTGAAGAATGAAGAATGACACCAAAAATATTGTCTGAGGAATGAAATCAAGAAGATTGAGGCAGAATTGTGGAACCTAAAAGTAAAAGGCACCGATGTGGTAGCCTACAACCAACGTTTCCAGGAACTGGCATTGCTGTGTGACAGGATGTTCCCTGAAGAGACTGACAAAATTGAAAGGTATGTCGGTGGGAAGTGGCCCCACCCTGATTTCTACAAGTGTTGTCGGCACATCGAGAAGCCAAAAACCCAGCATTAGGCTATTGAGATGGAAACTGAATTAATGGATAGGAGAAATAACACTTTTGCTGAGAGACAGGCAGAAAACAAGAGGAAGTTTGAAGACACTCCTCGAAATAACCAAAACCAACAAATATCTGGGGTGGAGGGGGTATTGAGTGAGTCTTAGGCGAAAACAATAATTTCATGAGTTCCAAACAAAATGCAGAACACAGCCAGGCTTATGCTGCCTGGAACAGGTGACCTAGAAACCGTTGAAAGGGGACTAAACCTCTATGTCCAAAGTGTAACTTCAACCATTACGGTGCCTTGTATACCAACATCATTATACTCAAGAAGCATGGCCACCTGTCCAAGGATTGTATATGAGCCGCCTTGCAACTGCAAATAACAACAACAACAACCCAATAAACAAAACAACAACACCGCAAGAACACAATAACAACAACAACCGCACCAACAAACAACCCAAGACCCAATGGGCAAATACCAATGCCATCGGTTGCTTTGATGCTGGGGTGTGGGGCTCATGCCCACTTCAAAAAGGACTTAACCCCCATGGAAGAACAAGAACCATGGAAATAGCAACCTGTAGCCAGGGCCGTATTTAGTGGAGTGCAGGGCAAAAAACCCAGACAACAACGTTGTGATTGGGTACGTTTTCTCTAAACAACGTTGTCTTCCATTTTATTTATACTGGTGCAGAATAGAGAAGTTTCGTGTTCTACTCAATTTAGTACCTTGATTAATATAGCCCCCACTACTTTAGATCATGGTTATAACGTTGAATTAGCTGATGGTAGAATAATTTGGGTAAATACCGGTATTATTGGTTGCACTTAAATTTTTTTGAACATCGTTTCAACGTCGACCTAAAGCCATAGAAATGGGTACTTATGACGATCATAAATTGGCATGGACTGTTACAAATACCGAAGCCATTATTGACTGTGCTAAGAAGATCATTTCGTATTCCCTTTGGGAGCGAAATCTTAATTTTTCATGGAGACGAAAGTAGAAATAAACGCAGGACTCGATTAAACATCATCTCGTGCACCAAGACCCAAAAGTATCTGTTACAAGGATGTCACATCTTTTTGGCACATATTACCATCAAGGAGACTGGAGACAAGTCAAAGAAGAAGAAACTGCAAGATTACCGATCGTCCAAAAATTATCCCGAAGTAATATTCCCTGAGGTACTTGCCATGTCCTTTCCACATACCAGAGCAAGTGGAATTTCACATCGATCTATGTAGTACCTGGTGCGGCACCATGGTAAGCACAAGGCACCTTATCGATTAGCCCCATCAAAAATGAAAGAATTGGGCGGATCAACGTACAAGAGGCTTTCCGACAAAGGCTTTATAATACCTAGTTCGTGCACCATGGGGAGACTCCAGTTCTATTCGTCAAGAAGAAAGAATGGATCATTACGGATGTGCTTAGATTATCGGGAACTAAACAAAACTAACGGGAAGAACAGTTATCCGCTACCGATAATTGAGAGCTTTTCGATCAACTTCAAGGGTCCGAGTGTCTACCTCGAAGATCGAACCTAAGGTCAAGGTATATCACCAATTTGAGGTGTCGCGAAGAAGACATCTCGAAGACTGCCTTCAGAACTCGATATGGACATTATGAATTCCAAGTTATGCCGTTTGGTTTGACCAACGCACCTTACTGTGTTTTATAGACGCGACATGAAAACCGAGTGTGCAAACCTATCTGGAACAAATCAGTAATTGTCTTTATTGATGTATATTTTGATCTATTCCAAGAACAACAAGAGGCACGAAGAGCATCTGAAGATAATATTGGAGTTGTTGAAGAAAGAGGAGTTGTATGCAAAATTTTCCAAGTGTGAATTTTGGATTCCCAAAGTACAGTTCCTCGGTCACATGATTGATAATAAAGGCATTCATGTGGATCCAGCCAAGATCGAATCCGTAACGATTTGGCATCTGCCAAAAGAACCAACGGAGATTCGTCAGTTTATTTAGGTCTTGCTGGGTATTATCGACGATTCATTGAAGGGTTTTCAAAGATCGCCAAACCAATGACCAAGCTCACTCAAAGAAGGTCAAGTATAGTGGGGTGACAAACAAGAAGCATCGTATCCATTTATATGAAGCAAAGTTGTGTAGTTGCACTAATTCTGGCATTTAAAAACCCTAAGGAAGTGAAGATTTTATCAGTAACAGCGATGCTTCGAATCAAGGGTTTAGGGGCAGCTGTGTGTTGAATCACAGGGAAAAGAGGTTTATTTCTTGATGCATCACGCCAGTAAAGATCCATGAGAAAAACTATACTTAAACTCAGTGATCTAGGAACTTGGAGCAGTAGTTGTGTCGGCGTCAGAAGGTATGGGAGGCACTAATCTGTATGGTAACAAATGTACGGTGTTCACTGATCATAAGAGAGTTTACAACAATTCTTACATCCAGAAGGAATTGAACATGAGACAATAGGCACAACGCCGATGGTTAGAGTTGCTTAGGATTAACGATTTGCGATAATCGTTATCACCGTAACCTCAGGGAAGGCAAATGTCGTTGCTGGAATGCTTTCGGCACGGAAAGACGGGAACCACGCGTTCAAGAGTTCGAGCTTTAGTCATGACTAGATATGCTTGGGCTCTTCCTAATCAAATCTTGAATGCTCAGACTGAAGCACGTAAACCAGATAACATCAAGAGTGAGGAAGTTGAGGTATGCTGCTGAAAATTGCTAAATATCTCAAAGGCCACTTAGAACAGAAAAGTTAGAACCCTCGTACTATGAACCCAATGCCTCAATGACAGGAGTTGGTGTTACCTTGTAATGATGAATGTTCGGACGTGTGATCATGCACAGTCCACAAATCTAAGTAATCCTACCAACCAGGTTCCGAGAAAAAAGTACTCAAGAATCGTAAAGAACAATATAGGTGGCCAAATATGACGCTGTATTCGCCACCTTAATGTTAGCAAGTGCTTGACCTGTGATCAGGTCAAGGCGAACATCATAGACAACGGGTTTTTTGGAACAGACCCGAGATACCTCAATTGGAAGTGGGACAATATCACTATTGAATTTGTCACAAAGCATCCTAAGTCATCACAAATGTTAAAACACCAATGGGTAAATGCGTTGACCGTCTTAACAAATCTGAAATCTTTATACCATGAAAGAAACTGACCCTCTGGCAGAAACTAGCGAGAATGTACCTAAAGAAAGTAGTAACGAGGCATGGAATAAAAAAAAACCGGTCACGATTAATTTGTGATCAGTGACCCTACGGTTTCGCATCAAATTCTGGAGTTCACTTCATAGAAAGCTTTTGGTACAAGTTAGAATGATAGTGGCATAAATCCGCAAACTGACAAGAACAAAAGCGAGAGAGAACCATTCAAACTCTCAAAGATATGCTTAGAGCTTGTGTGATCGACTTTGGAAATGGTTGGGTTAAACATATGGCCATAAGTCAGAGTTTTTCATACAATAACAGTTATCAAGATAGCATAAAGGCTGCACCCTTTGATGCACTTACGGAAAGAAAATGTCGTTACGCCTGTTTTTTTTGGGCTGAGGTTGGAAAGGTCAACTCACCGTCCAGAATATATACAAGAGACGACTGAGAAAATCATTCAAGTTAAGCAAAGGATGCAAGCCGCTCGTGATAGGCAAAAGAGCTACGCTGATTTGAAGCATAAGCCGATGGAGTTTGAGGTTGGAGATAAAGTGATGCTCAAGGTTTCGCCTTGGAAAGGGGTTGTACGTTTTGGCAAACGAGGGAAATTAAATCCCAGGTTTGTTGGACCTTTCAAGGTAATAAAAAGGGTTGGAGACATTGCATACAAGCTCGAGCCTTCTGAGGACTGAGCAAGAGTTCATAATACATTCTTAACGTGCCCAACTTAAAGAAGTGTCATGCCGACGAACCCTTAGCCGTTCCGTTGGATGGACTTCATTTTGATGACAAGCTTCAGTTTGTCGAGGAACCTATAGAGATCACAGATCATGAAGTTAAACGGTTGAAGCGAAACTGTATCCCCATGTATCAAGGTTTCGATGGAACTCCCAATAGAGGTCCAGATTTTACAAAGGGAACTCAAGAGATCAATTCCCTGAAAGATAAAACCCACATCTTTTTCTCAAAGACCGGCCGTCTCAAAGTGCTGAGACTTTAAGCCTTGAGGACAAGGCTCAGCTAACCGGGGGAGACTATAACACCCCGTGTTTTAGGACAATGTACGACGTTAATAAAGTCACCATTTATTTTTAGTATTGTACGCGTTTGTTTTTAATGGAAATCGTTACGTTAAATCGCGTAAGCTAAAAATGATCATTCAATGTAAACGGGCATTAAACAATTAAATGTTTACATCAAGCAAGTGTTATATGATTATTATGAGGATAATTAATAACTTTGTTCATCTTATTTTTATTGGCTACGTAAAATGCTTACGTTTCGCGATAAAACGCGTTTCGGCATTCCCGGAAGCACCAAAACCTAACTACGCTTAAACGAATACCCACGATTATACCCAATACTCAAAATAATCAATATAACATCACATATATGTATATGTGGCCGAATTTTTGAAGGATAGAACCAAGGAGTCACCAAGTTGGTGACTAAGGCCCTAAATATCTAGATATTACAAAGATCATAGGGAACCAACTCTTACACCATGAACCACTTGGCTAATTAACCTTGTGCAAGGGTTAGAAAGTGACCATGGTTAGGTTAATAAGATATTTTCACTATAAATAGCATGCATGCACTCTTTCTTTCATAAACACTTAGCAAAAATCACAAAAACCTTTCCTTTGTTCTCTCTATAGCCCACGGCTCAAAATAGTTTATTTTGGGGAACCATTGCCTTGATTTTCTATCAGTATACAAGCATACACACATCCTTATCTAAAAGGTATTCTAAGGTGGTTTCCAAGAGTTGGTTAAACCATTGCAAGGAAGGAAATATCAAGAAAAGGAAGAAAGGGGTTTACTTGGGAAAATTAGGGTTTTTTTCCACCTTATATTTTCAGCCCATGTTGTTTAATCACAAAGGGTGTGATTGTTATTCTCATCAACCTAAAAAAACTCCATCCACAACAAGGTTATATTATAAAGCTTAAATCATTCATAACTAAATTTTTGTGTTGTTCAATGCTTTAACTAAGTAATCACCATCTATGTACTTTTGAATATGTGAAATGGATTTTTTACATTTGATTAATGTTTTGTACACTTATTTACATGTCAAGGGGTATGGCTGATAATATTATTTAAAAGGGCATGTATAAAGGTTTCTTAACATGATGCTTATGAGTCACATGTTTAAGTACAAATAGGGTTTCCAAAAAGTCAACTTAAGAATTCAAGTGATAAATGGTAAACAAATACGCATTAAATCTTGTTATCTTAGACTCACATGAACAACACATGACCAAATGACATAATACATGTAAGACAAAGATATTAAGGGTTTTCTTAATGGGTTTGTAACAAGAGGGGTAAAGCTAAAAAGATCTAAAAACAGTTTAAACAACATTTTGGTAAAATAATATCTTAGGGCTGTTTTGTAATTCGAAAATTTCCATATATGTTTTTTATGATTTTATAAAATCCTACATGTCCACAAGGATCGATGGTATCATAAGAACTCGAAAAAAACCGATTATTAAACGAAGAAGATACGGCCATTTACAAGTTTTACATAGTTAATACTTTTATAAAACAATTTTTATAAAAAGTACTATTCACCACAGAAACTTATACTTTATAAACATCCATAATATGATAAAACTTTCAATTACGAGAAGTCGCGTTGCTCAAAAAGAAATCCGCATAAAAACGGAGCTATAACGAATAAGAATAACGACGAAAACGTTGTGTTTTTGCCGTAATTAAAAGTATAAAATAATCTTATGCTCTGTTGTGAACAGTAAAAACACTATTCATCACAGAATCTCAAAAACCTAAAAATGTGGTTTTATGATCACTCGTCTTAATACGAAAGCATGGGCGTAAGAAACGCGAGAAACGGGCTTAAAACGACAAAGTTATGTCATTTTTACTAACGGCGTAATTATAAACGTTTTTACTTTATAATGACGATTTCACTTAAACAAATAGATGGTGATATAGCTATATATATATATATATATATATATATATATATATATATATATATATATATATATATATATATATATATATATATGTTATTAGTTATCAAAGTGCTATATTACTAGGGAATTTCATAATGAGGCTTCTTCGGATGGCGTATTGACGAGTTGTTGGATTTACGATTTAAAGTGTCCTAACTCCTCGTGCGTCATGTCATGACCTCTTAAATTATGATAGCCCGAACGATAGTACGATGATAACTATATAGGATTATATACAGTTGTTGTTAGACAACATACTTGATTACTGATTCGACCTTAATTTAAATAGGTTGCATCTAAACGTTTTGCGTGACGTTTTATCTGTGTTATTTGGACTATCAGTACTCAAGGTGAGTTCATAGCCCCACTTTTACAGTTTTACTGATTTACTATTATTTGGGGTGAAAACATGCTTTGTTTTATAAATTGGACGCAAGTGTTTTAAATATATTGATTATGTGTTTGCCTAAGTAGCGATAACCCTCCTGAGCCCATTATCATGAACTGTCAATTGCATAGATGTAGTTGTTAATTGCATTATGTGAGCGCGAATGTTATAAATAGATCTATTGGGATTAACCACCCCCCGTTTGGGTGATTAGCTATCTCCGGGAAACGACGTTTGACCAACGTCGGTAACTTAGATGGTTGCGGGTTTAACAAACTCTATATATACGGGCAAAAATAACTCTAAAATCGCAAATATAGGTTTAGCTTCAGTGTCATGAGCTTAGAAGCAAAACAGTTAATCCAAAAATGGCGATCGGGACCTTTTCGGGTCCGAACCGGCCTTCGAGTAGAACATGAAACTTGTTCAAAATAATTTTTACATCCGAGTATCTCGAGATTTAGGCTGAAAGTATAAGGAAATAGAGTTAATCCGAGTCAAAGTTGGAAATTTTTCCAAAAAATAAAGACTAAAGTGTGACGATTGAATGTTACGAATTTCTAAACTTTACATAAATGGAAACTTTTCAAAAATAGAAACTTTCTAAAAATAGAAACTTTCCAAAAATATAAGTTATTCAGAAAAGAGGAGTAACTTAAAAACGAATAATATACTTTCTTAAAGACTCGTTTATACTAAATAACATAGGTTACACACATATGGTTTCTACTTCTCTTATTTATATGTATGGCTTATGTGTTATTTTATTATATATTTCATGTTCCTAATTGCGCACCATTATTTTAGGTCGCGGTTAGGAGTTCTCATCTTCACTCTCGTTGTCATTGACATCTTATTCTCGTTTACTTGCGGTGAGTTTCATAGTCCCTTTTTCCTACTTACTTTTTTATAAAATGCGGGGGAGATTACATGCTTGATTTACACTTTGGACACAAGTACTTTTGAAACTATATGCTAATTCCTGATCATTATTTCCTAAGTACCTACATTGTCGCTTAAGTCCCCTTTTTATCATGAGTCGTTAGTTACCATGGTAGTAAACGTGAATGTTGTGGGTAGATCTATCGAGATTGACAATCCACGTCTTGGCTGTGATTTCTAGTTAGCCATTAACGCATTTTACATTTGAAGTAATTCATAGGATGTTTGGCACCATCCTCCTCTATCATGGGGCACAAACCTCAAAAACTGGTTTGATATTAATTCATGTTAAGGTTCGGTGTCATGAGCTTAAGCAATAATACATATTTCTTTTAGACTTGGTGAATTTGTTTCTCTTGTCTACATTACATAAATCTTGTGGTCCATACATTATTTCTTATTAAACCTATGAATTCACTCAACAATTTTGTTGACTTTTTAGCATGTTTTATCTCAGGTTTTTAGGTATTTTGCTAAGAGGGAAGCCGCGCGGATATGTATTTTGGAGACTCTTCATTTTATACATTTGATAAAATTTCTTTTGAAAAATTCTGTGTTGTAAATAATTTCTATTATTACATTCGATGAAAATTTTATCTAAACATTTTGTCATGTTTGAAAACATTGTGATATTTCAAAACTGATGTGACCTGTTTGCAAACTCTGATGTTTTTAGTGTATCGAATGTGAAACATTTTGAAATATATTTTAAAACGTCTTCTTTTGAGGTCGTTTTCTGTGACTTGTACTTCTTGTTCCATGACGTCGCACCCCAATGTTAACGTTCCGCTGCAGTTTGATTTTGGTTGTGTGACAATCTAACCCTTGACCTCTGTC
>BQNB010040206.1:0-17500 GCA_026074375.1 Tanacetum coccineum
ATATGCTTACCGAAATCATGATGATGGTTTTTTAAGTGTACAACTGTTATATTTATGTGTACAACTGTTATATACGTTTCAGCATTAATTATTTAAGTTTTAAGTTTTCAGTTTTTAGTTTTCAAGAATTGTAATGAAATGCTCTATAGATAGATATAAATATTTCTATCTTAATGTACAAGTAGAATTTTAAATTGTTGTCCCAAATTTGAGGTTCATTAAATTGTATACAGCTTAATTATTATTTTTTCACTTACTACAATTTTCATCAAATATTAACTCTACCTAATAAAGTGTATTTTGATTTAGTTAAAATATGAAAATAGACAAGTATTTTTTGATAACCCAAAATAAATCAACTATTAATTAGGACGAGAAAAAGTCAGTTGGAAAGAGGCCAGGCTAGTTTGGGGTTACAAGTGTGACTGAAGGCGTATAAAAGGTAACAAGAGGGGAGGTCAAAACCGAACAAAAGAAGTGTTTAAAACAGATTTTCAACAATATTGTACTAAAGTATAGTTTAGGTTTAGAGTGGTTAAAGGATTATTGGGGACCCTAATTAACCCTGAACATTATACATAATTGGGTTTGGGTGCAAGTAGAATCCAAGAATCATATAAATTTGAAAGCTGACATATAAACTCGGTTGATTAATACTATTGCAAATTTTCTTTAGATGCATGTTCAAATATTACTTTTCAGCTCCAACGCCAGGATGGCGTTAACTCTGATGTATATTGGCGGTGCCATTGGGAAAAAAAGGTCTATAGCATGATGCTCACAACTACATCGGGAACTCCAAGGAAATAAATATTGGTAATTTTAGTGTCATCAACTATTATAAGTAATTGCGATTTACTAGAGACCAATGAGATTTCATATTTGGCTCGGATACGAGTTAAGGAAGTGTAAAGTGCACACTCGTTGAGCTAATATGCTTTCGACCATGAAAAAAATGCGGGGGTCAAGGAGGCCGCGCCCCCTTGCGGGGTCAAGGGGCAGAGCCGGAAATGACCCTTTTGTTACTCTTTAAGTATTTAAAAAAAAATACTTCTATAAAGGTATAGACCTTGCAAGTATTTTTAAATGAAAGTACTCTCAAAGACCTTTCCCTCGATAGGTGGCACGACTTTTAACGAGATACGGTTTATTTAATATAATTTTTCGAAGATTGACAAAAAACTAAAAAAAAAGACATGAGCATATGACCACATTTTGAAATTTCATATGACCATATACTGGCCATATGCCCCCTATTTAAATTTCTTAGACAATCATATGATCATATTCTGAAAATGATGGTCATATTGTCAAATTGTTTTGAAAAAAAGCTATATTTTTACATGTTACTCTATTTTTGGAAAAACACACTTTCGAAACTCGAAATTTAACAAAATGTTTCAGATACTTTTAGTATAATATATACTTCATTGTTAGATACATACTTGGTCTAAATGATCAACCGAAACATACTTTACTGGGTTAGTCAAACATCCGTTTTAACCCACTTTCAACTACAACTCTTATACAAAAACATACATAAGTTTATAGTTACAAAGACATACCTGACACTTTATAAAAAGATCATTTTATGACATATGCGACACTTGAACTTCAACTTGGGGGTTCAACATGATTGATATGCATATTCCAATACTTTCAAGTTCCGAGCTTCCAAATCCTAGACCTTGACCAAGCCTTACGTTCAACATAAAAGCGCTTACAAAACGGTCAAACAACTAAACCGTAAGGGAAACGTTAAGTAAGTAAAAAGGTAATAATACAACATCATACATCATTTTCTTTGGGTTACCTGGGTTTTCGACTCGGCATTGAGAGCCGACTAATCCCAGGGCGACTACCATTTTTGCTGGAGCAAGAAAAGTGTAAATCATATGTTTAGGGCCTTATATGTAATTTTGTAATAAGTAATAGGATGTTCCTAATGTTTTGTTGGTTTGCGACACTTTTTCCTCGCATCACTTGTATAGATGCGAGGGGAGTGATTCGTATGGTGTAAACGTTGGGTATAAACACCCTCTACCTCAAGGGTTTTGAGGTGGGTGTCTATGATATGCCAAGCGAGGCTTTTGCAGTTCTCTCTCTCTTTCTTTATCTTTTCTCTTCTACTTTCCATCTCTATTTTAAGATAGTGTACACACCCACTCTCTCAATATAACACGTCGAGATATTAGATGTTAGATCTTTCATTGGGTATCAAGAGCCTAGGTTATGATATATTAAGCTCATTTGTTGTGTTTGTTTGATGTTTAGACAATCATTAGGTGAATCTTTAGTCGTGTTTTTGTTTAAATCTTCTTTCTTTCTCGAAAAAGTTTTTAAAACAAAAACCATGGTATTTTGATCTTTGGGTGGTTAAATCTTCATTGTTTTTGTTGTCAAAGAGATAAAAAGGTGTTTTAAATTTGCATTGGCTTGAGTTTTGCATTAGATCGTTGGATTTCTTGTTTTGGATCAAAATTAACGTTTTGAAAAAGGTTATTAGTCACAGTTTTGATAAAGGGTATTGTTTCGCATGCATGATCTTCGTATAAAGAGGGTTTCAACATTTTTTTGGGTAAATGGGAATTCATACCCCGGTAAAATATATTACACCAAAAAAGCGTTGAAGAACAATGGATGTAGGTGAAGTCTTAACATCTCAGCCCGTTACATAGGCAACAAACAAGCACTAAACAAAAAGTGCAACTAGCAAAACAACTACATAAGAGGACAAGCCCTCTTATGACCTAACATGAAGGAAAACAATAAGACTATTTCCTACCACTCATATTTAACTTGAAATCACGAAAATTCTTAAGTTCACCAGGAAGATCAAAAACTTGATCCTCATAGCCATCGGAGAAGTCCAAATCTTCATCTTCAAGCTGATTACCCCCTCCCAATGATGAACCATAATTATCATCATCAGTATCAGATTCATTAATGCACTCCCATGTTGTTGATGCCGGATAAGAAGTAGAAGCATAATCATTCTTACTAACCGGCGAACCTCTTTCATTAGTTACCTTAGACGATAGACCAATTGTTTCAACATGAGCCTCGGTAGACTTTTTAACACCTGTTTGCACACTTCCGTCAACCTTACCTTGAGGGTCATTATTACCCTCTTCGTTCCTATTTGGATTTGAAACCACCTGTTCTTCTTCATTCACCACGTTCAAAACATCAAAAGTATTAGAGGTTGGTGTTTTCAATTCCCCACTAACCTGAGGAGTATCAGCCGTGCCCTTATTAGGGGCCCTTTTAGAACTATCACCCTGCTTTCTTTGCCAAAATTGAACTTTTGGTTTCGAAAACTTAATACCATCGATATTACGAGACACTTTTTCATCTTTCCCTTTCTTCTTTCGGTTTTTAACCTCAACAAAGCCATCCCCATCTTCACCACTAGTACTAGGTTGAGCACTAGACTTATTAGTATCCACCGGTTTAGCAATGACAACCCTTTTAGGACAATGTAAACCCGAATGGTAAAAAACATTGCAATTTTCACAGCGGGGTGGCTTCCACTCGTATTCAATATCAATGGTCTCCAATGTGTGGCCCTTTCCATTAGGAAGAGGGATCGCCACAACTAAAGAGTCCATTAACGCTTTAGCTGCTGATACTTCGATAAGAGCTCTCGCATACGTGCTCCTTCCCCACGGATTAACACACATTTCACTAGTATAAGCATCGATCATAATAGGACGTCCTATTTGGGTTGTAATCAAACTTAAACCAGTTTCCGAATAAGCCACAATAGGCACATTATGGAGCTTCACCCAAATTTGAGCCAAGGAGATCACATCCTTCTTCAAAATAGTATTAGGAGTCCAAACATTAAGGATTAACGAAACCAATCGGATAAGCCAAGGCCTATTTTCTAGAACCTTTTCCATACCCTCTTTAGTAGAGAATTGGAAAAAGAAAAACCCTTTCTGAAGCATAACATGTTGAAGACCATACTTTGCCTATGTATTTTCCACATATTTCTTTACAAGAGGGAATGCGACATGTTTCCCAATAAAGTGACCAAATAGCATGTTAGTAAACTTGTTACTAACCTCTTCGACAACATCAATTGGAATAGCCACGGCAGCACCCTCAACAACTTCCTCATTATGGAGTTCTTTGATCTTGATGACTTTCTTTTGCTGATTACCTTGAAGAATAGTTGAAAAGGATAGCTGATCAGTGTTAGTCATCCCTTGCTTTTGCTAATTCCCCGCTGCCTTCACAAACCCTTCCTGCGTATTATCATTCAAAACATGTTCCGAATTCATACACTCGTTTACAGCAGCCCCATGATCCTTCACAGCACCTGTAGAGGGCACAATCAATACATTCCCCTCAACACCAGCCTTAGTCGAATCCTTAACCACCCCATCTGCCAAGACAGGCTTGGTTTGAGTTTTTTAAAGGATCAATTTCACTGGTAAGTTAGTACCATCAATGTTCCTAACCCTCGCAGCAAGATTGTTCGTGTTATTATTAATCTTAAAGTTGCTAGCAGTAAGAAATCCCCTCTCCATTTCATAACCCACGTCCAAAGAACCAATACCAACAGCAGCACACGATTAGGAGAAAAAAGAAACCCTAATAGAGACGAAACCCTAAAAAGGAATATGCAATGCGACCGAAACCCTAATCAGCTTCCATACTCAGAATATAAAGATATATCTTAATGAGATTAAACAAATCCTAATACAGCCCACAACCCCAAATCAGACGACACAACCTTACACCCAAAAATCAAAACCCTAAATCTAAAGAATCAAGAACCTGAATAAAGAACAGTATAACCTTTGTAATCAGAGATTAAAAAGGGTACCACGAACGTTATTAGGCACTCAACACCAAAGAAAAACAAATTACACGATTTGGAATGGATAAGTAATGATTATGTCGGCTGAAAACCCTAAAAAACAAATAATAACCCAAATCTTGAAAGCCCGATCCACAATTGAGATCAAAAACAGATCACAAAACATAGAACGAACAACAAAAGATGGATTAGAATGATTGGAATTAATTTTAGGGTTTAGAAGGGTGGCTGGAAATGCCCATAGTAGAGAGAATTTTAGGGTTTTTGTTAAGAGGGTTTCAACATACAAAACAAATTTACGACACTTTTTTCATAGTCATCACAACACATATATAAATACTCCTAATTTTCATAACAATCAAGGGTAAATAAACTCCCCGTTACCTTAACCAAAATCCCCTTTTCATTATATGATCATGTCATGATCACATCCTAAAATCCCCAATTTGTTCTTAATTCATTAAACAATCTCAACCATTTATAATAAGCACTCCAATATATTTCGATAATTAACCAAAAACTCCAAATTCGGGTATATGAACCTCAACTCTTAATTCGTTAATTCAACTCAAGGAATAAGTTACTTTCTTGTAGTAGGATTATTGCTAGCTCCTTAATTATACATATTTAGGCTATCAAATTCTCACGATAATTCTTATTTTTGTCTTGTTTTGATTAGCTATGATGCTAAATTTCTTTAAACGTGTATTCTAGTGTTTATTTGGAGCAAAATGATAATTATCGCGGAAAAAAAATAGAAAATGAGCTAAATCAGCCTAAAAGTGATGAAGCCAACTTTCCTCCCAATCCATACGTCGTATGCCAACCAAGAGCTTATAAAGGATGAGCTCTCGTCAAGATTAAATGACTAAGTGTTGAAGACATCTTACACCGTGTGCCATATATCCAACTTTATGCCGTAAGCAACTGAAGATCAAATGACGTGGACGTGCTTATCTAGAAGCATATGAGGTATGCTATCAAGAAGCATACGCCGTAAAACCAGACGGGACCTAGACCTTTTTGGCTATAAATACCACATTATCTCCACATAATTTGCAAGCTTTTGAAGCCCTAATTCTCTGGTCGTATACCAAAAGATTTGACTGGTTCAGATATATGTATAGTTGTTTGTAGCTTACAAAACCCCTTCAATGTATCAAACTTAATACATATCCTTGGCCACTTTTTACCCATCATGGCACATTTTTTTTACCTTATCTATTAACATGATAAAACAGTTTTTTATCACATTATATGTGTTAGCCTTAAAATGTGAAGACTTATACAAAATTACAAGTAGTTATAATAGACTAGACACGTAGCGACTAGAATCGTCATTTGTATTAGTTAGACTGTGTCAAGGCCTATATATGTATATATATATATATATATATCTCCTCCTTACTTCCAAGGAGGGGTGAGAAAAATATTTGTATTAAGTGTGCGTGTTTATTTCTCTCTCTAAAACACACACATCTTCCCATATCACTTTCTCTCAATAATATGGCTTATTATCTTTTATTTCCTCCTCGACCTTCAGATCGACACGTGTTTGTGAATTTTATATGTTAACAATTGGCAACAGAGCTAACCAGGGGTGTTTGTATGTGTGTTTTTTATGATTTGTCTTGATTATGCTCCATTCGAAAAAGTAAGCCACAAAAAAATCAAAACATCAAATTTTTGTTGTTAAAAATCATAAAGTTTGCATTTTTATCGAAGGATTAACAATATTAAAGGTTGTTTTGCAAAAAGAATGGATTAAAAACATAAAAAGGTATGTTTTTAAAAGATTTTTCGTGTTTTAAATTTTTTTTGAAATCAAGAGGAAATGGTTAGAAAATCAGGCAAAAATGGTTTAGGAGGAAATGGTCAGAAAATCAGGCGAAAATAGTTTAGGAGGAAATGGTCAGAAATCAGGTGAAAATGGTTTAGGAGTAAATGGTCAGAAATCAGGCGAAAATGGTTTAGGAGGAAATGGTCAGAGATTAGCGAAAATGGTCAAATCCTCCTGATTTAGGTGAAAATGGTCAAATCCTCCTGATTTAGGCGAAAATTGTTAAATCCTCTTAATTTAGGAGAAAATCATAACCCTCTTGATTTCAGAATTTGTGCTTAAATAACAAGTTAACTAGACAAATTGTATCCCATAACGACAATTCATTACTTCATTTGTTCTAGTTAACGACAGTCAACACAACACCAAAGCAAACACAATACTTAACACTTAAAACGATCTTATATAAGATTCACTCAAATGTCAAACGACTAAGGATTTAAATCAAAGAATGTTAAGTGATCACGAAGTTGATTTGGTATTTCTTTTTTATAATTTAAGTGTGATTTCTTGAAGGCGTCTACTTATTTTATCATCGAGACTTCCTTCTACTTTCTATCTTTTTTCTTTAAACCCACTCTATCGATTGATGACTTGCTTGAACTCATACAGCTTATGATTGAGACTTGGATTATATAGTTTCTAGTAGTCTGGGTAATTGGTTGAAGACCTGGATAACTATTACTTAGAGGAGTTACATTGTAGCACTCACTGTTACACGCAGTTGCAGTTTTGGATATTTTCAAGAGGTAAGATACTTCTACCTTCCCAAACAAGGCATAAAGTACTAAGGGATTCTGCTACAACAGACTTCTCTACACCGTTCTTCAATCAACAACAGTGCAAGCTTAAGTAACAAATTTGGGGGATTATACTTCAGTTTAAACTTTGGAATATCAGGTTTACTTCATCATGTGGTCACAATAGATAGCCGATGAAATACGAGGTTGGTAAGTCAGCCAGAGAGTTTGTTGTCATACCTTAATCCATAACATAACATAGATCTAACCAAAATCTAGAAAGAGAAAGAGAGTTTTAGAGAGAGAATGAAGAGAGATTAGAAAGAAGCTTTGTTTATAAATGACAACCAGCACCCTCTCTATGTGTGGAGAGGGTTCTATTTATAGTCCATGACACAAGTAGGCGTATGGGCTATGTATTTGGGCCGGGCTTGGCGTTTTTTGGGCTAAGAGCCCAAAACAGAGACAATATTAGATTACGGTCCAAGCCCGTTAAACCCTACTAGCCTATTACAAACTAAGACTATTAATTACTACGATGACCGATAACATTCTTGTTTGACTTAATAAAATTAGGCTAACAATCTCTCCCAATGTTGAGGTTATCTTCATTTGACGTTGAGCTTTGCCTTCTTTGGTCTTCAGTCTCTATCTTTTCTTGTTTGTAATGGCTTTGTTCTCTCATGCTTTGTGATCTTGATCTTGAGCCTTCATCATTTGACTTTGAGTACTTGAGATCTTTAATCTTGCATCATCTCCTTGTCTTGAATCATCTTGATTTGACTTTCTTAATCAACTTGTGTTTTTGACCGACATACTCATACTTATGTTGAAAGCTTGCAATCTCTTCTAGTTCATCAAGGCTAACAATCTCCCTGGATAATGGATCTTTGTTTAACTTTAACAACCTTGTTCTTGATGATCAGAGTTGCTGAATATGTCATGAACTTAATCTTTCTGACCAATTACATTCTTCTTGCTTTGACGCTGAATGTTTGACCTTTAAAGTTTGAGTATGAGCATGTGGTAATGAACCCGACTTAACTAGAACGAGGCTGCAACACCGACGTTTGTACATGCATATTAATGTTAGTTATAAACATCTTATATAGACGAATATGGCTTTGCATTCGTCGAGATTCGGTTGTAACAACCTCTGGTTCTATGAGGACCGACCTGTGATCAGGTAGGTTCAATTTGGAAGAACCTCCTTGACAGGGTTTCCAGCTTAAAGCGTAGGATCTTCTAACACATGTGTATTAGATTCACCATGCTTGTTTGTTCTCGTTACCGGAACGTCTCAAAGTAGACAACATGATAAGAGTGAATCTGTTAGTTACTATCTTACTGATTAAGTCGTCAATTCATATATTGGACCAAAATTGATATCCAGTTAGCACAAGATTGATTCATATAGAATCTTGAAAGTCACCTACCGAAGTGTTGTTTGATGATGACACTAAAAGAATTTCCATTCGTTGCTGTAAAATACTAAAGAGTATCACTCTAAATGTTCTGGCAAGATCACAATGATAATGCGTAGGACTCTTAGATACCAATTTTGTATAATGATGATCAACAAGTGTTTTACATGAATTGTGTCCTAATGAGATTTATAATCAATAAGTGAATGTTCTGTCAAGATCAACAAGTGAATCAGTTAGTTACTATCTTACTGATTAAGTCATCAATTCATATACTAGACCAAAATTGATATCCAGTTAGCACAAGCATGATTCATATAGAATCTTGCAATTCACCTACCGCAGTGCTGTTTGATGATGACACTAGAAGAATTTCCATTCGTCATTGTGAAATACTAAAGAGTATCACTCTGAATGTTCTGGCAAGATCACAATGATATTTTGTATGACCTTGCCCTTTGATACCAATTGTTGTATAATGATGATCAACAAGTGTTTTACATGAATTGTGTCCTAATGAGATTTATAATTTGATCTCTTCTTAGCTCTAGACTCAATTTGTGCACTTTGCTTTTAGTAAGCGGAGGCTGGAGCTGGCTGCCACCTATTCAATATCAACAATCTCGGAGTGAGATGTCAATAATAACCGTGTGTATCTCCGTGACAAATGAGACAAGTATCTTTTACGAGAAACTTGAATGGCTGGGATGGGTTGTGCATTGCATCACTGGGTACATGATGTCTGTCTTCAATACCAGAAATCATCTTTGTGATTCTGATAGATTATGTATTGACACCCGGTTATTTCACTGTCCTATTTAAAATTATGTGAAGGCTCTTTCCTTTTCACCTTTATCATAAACATTTCTTTTTCATTCTTCAGCCCCTACAATGATTTACCCAAACGCATAAACTATCAACCCATGTTATGATTTGATCCTGTGATAACTCATTTCTTAGTCAACATTCATCTCCAAATAACACCTAAGGACTTCTAATCTAACTATGGAATGTCCATGGGTAGATCCCTCTGGTTCTGGTTGGATCATAGGACTTATACCTAACCTTAACCACCTTATGACTTCATCGACGTCATGAGTTAATTGGTTGTTGGGTATAGTGATCGAAACCATAAAACCTTGAAAACCAATCAAAGTGTTTGATAGAAATCAAGACCTTTTTAACACTTTGAAAGTTTTACTATCATAAATACTCCCCCTACACATGTGCATCGAGATTCAAAATTGTTTCGCACATGTGGGTAGAAGTTGTTCACTTAGAGTCTTAAAGATCACATTTGTCTATATCACATTTTAATCATATTTTCTCCCCTTATCGAAAATAATAAATATTTTAGAATTCTAGATACCAATTGATTAAAATTTAAGACATGAAAAGTTTCATGGGGAGAAAAATGTTTCTATAGCATGAATCTGTGGAACATTTTCCAATTTTGCTCCCCTTCAACAATATATAGATGATACCAATTAATGAAAAATTTGACACTACAAAATAAAAAATGATATGACACCACAAATATATTGAAGATGGAGTTAAGATGCCTTATGTGAAACTGATGTGTGCGGTTGTCGTAAAGACTTCTACACGAAGTTTTACAACTCCCTAGGCAGTGTACCTAATCGTTGTAGTGTAGTATAGGCCAGACTCGGGGGGTTGTTATTGTTCTCTAGGGGAATAGGTTGGAAAGGCTCGATCAAGATCTAACAGAGATCTACAGGGTTGAGAGAAGATTCTTTTTGTATTTTTATTTTATAGAAAGCAGTAAAAATCATTAGTTTGAGAGGTTGGTTTGATTAAACTAATAAAACTAAATATAATCTAATCTATTGGTGATAACTTTATGATAAAAAGATGTATTTACATAATCATGTACTACTCCTTAGATTGATTCTTCTAATCATGTTGCTTTGTCACACTTGTGATGATCTGTATAAGTATTTCCTAAGTCGTGAACGAATTACACGAACCCGTCGTCTATTTAATATTCCGTTAAGGCAACGCACAAGTAAGGTAGTATGAATACTATTACAAGGCCCCTAAGAGTATATTAAATGCAATTGAAATATCTTAAGAGGGATCAACCATATAGGGGTAAGGTAGTATGAAGACTGTTACCGATGGTATCCTTTCTACACACTCGCGTTTCCCTAGACGTTTATGCCAATTTAATATCTTATGGCTAGTTTTTTAAAGCCCAACGCGCACATCCATCACAAGAAGCAACATTAAAAGGATCTACAATCTAGGTTTCATACAATCATAAGTAAATACAAAGGAGGGTTTAGCCTAGCATGTTATAAAGAAAGCAAGAACATAAATCAATCATACAACATATAGACATATTGAATGATTAAAGATAAACAATCTTACTTGATTAAAATATGGATTAAGGTCAGTTACAATAGGGTTTTGAGGCCCTAAAGACGGTCTAAAAGCTGCTAGAATGATTAGGGTTCGTCTCCAAAAAGTTATACAAAGTTACACACCAAGAACCCTAAAATCGGTTTTGTATATATAAGAAAAGCATCGTGACGGCGTCGTGTTGTAGTCGTGACGCCGTCGCCAAGTAGAATCTTCTAGAGCCGGTTTAAGTCAGCTACGTCCTGACGTCGTCGTCAAATCCATGACACCGTCACCATAAAAATCCTGACGCCATCGCTTAAAGCTTGTGACGCTGTTTCCACGCTCTGTATGCACAATTCTTCAAGATAAATGGTGTAGAGTCGTAGTCTTGTCCGTTTCTTCTCCAAATGAGCCCAAATCACGTGTATTTCCTCCAAATGGCATTCAAGTGCTAAAACCTGAAAAAAACGATTAAGCACATAATCTAGGCATATTTGCATGATATAGGGGGTTGAATGACCCCGAAATAGTGTATAAAATGACACCTCATCAAATACCCATACACTTGGGATTTGCTTGTCCTCAAGCAAATGACCTTTTCTACCTAGACAATAACATTATTGTGGGCATATAACCTACTCTTTAAAAGCAGTTTACGACACAACCTTCTAGAACTCGTAATTAAAAGCTCAAAAAGTATATACTAGCACCTCACATAAGTGTTTGGGATTCTCTCTTTCTCTCAGGTGTATAATAAATTATAACTATGGGAAACGAAAAACTAACACTCATTGCCTGTCATAGTATATAAATTATCATAGGCTTGGTAAAGGATCAAACCTCCACCGCTAGGCGCAAGTATTAATCATGATTATCAAAGAGGTCTTTTAAAAGGTTGTGATGTGTATGTGTAAGATAACATTAATGGAAACAAAAATGGATGGGATATATTTGAGGAGTGACTTTTAGGTGAATTTGGGGTGAAAGGGTTAGCTAATTATTTATACGAATATACACTGGTTTGGTTGCTAAACCAAAGACTCAGACAAGATATACAAACTCTATAAAACTCAACATCAATCTCTTTATTTTTCTTTATCTCAAGTACCCATTGGCCACGAAGGATGAGTAGCTAGTCTACAGTGATTAACTCCCAACTATCCTAAAGATCTATCTAATGCCAATAATCCCACTTCTTGGCTATAAACCCTCTTGGAAGAGTTTCCTAAATTTTATAAGTACTCATCATACTATAGGCGGCGATATGAGCAATCCCTACACTAAGGACAGTTGTTAACCTATTCCTAGTACATGTTAACCCTTAATTCAACAAGTAAGTCTAGTATAAGGTCTAACCGGATCTACACTAGCATCAATACTACCCAAACTCGAGGATCATGCAACAGGCAATACGGATATCCTATAAACGATAATTTAACAGGAAACTAACATCAAAACCACAACAAACAATCAAACAAGCTAGCACTATAAGGGTGCTTAGCCACTAATACTACAAATAACACAAGAAATAATGAAAGAACTCATTGATGAGAAAACATTATAATCTTACAAAGTCTGCGATGAATGATTAATACAAGAAATTAGAAAAGTAATTTCCCCCTTAGACTAGTGAATGAATGAGCCGAATTCTTCTTTCCTTGTAAGCCTTACAAGATCCTTAGAACTCCATTATGAATGAATGATACCAACGAGTAGGGAATGGGAATCTATTTATAATATTTGACTCAACTACGGCATAGTTGAGGGTGTAAACTAAGCCGTACTTATGCTGATTCATACTTTCCCTTTGCAGGCTAAATGTAACTATGGCGTAGTTGAAGTGGCCAACTACGCCGTAGTTGTGACTAGACTTGTATATTTTAGAAACTCTTGATAACTACGACGTAGTCCCAACGGTGCAACTGCGTTGTGTAGAGCCGTAGTCTTGTTTGTTTCTTCAAGATACTTGGTGTAGATACTTGGTATGCGTGGTATAAAAGACACCGTACTCTTCAAGATATTTGATGAGCCGTACTCTATATGCATGGTATAAAATGACATCGTAGTCTTGTCCATTTCTTTAAGATATTTGATGAGCCATACTCTGTATGCGTGGTTCTTCAAGATAATTGGTGTAGAGTCGTAGTCTTGTCCGTTTCTTCTTCAAATAAGCCCAAGTCACGTGTATTTCCTCCATGTCATCCAAGTGCTAAAAACCTAAAAACAAACGATTAAGCACATAATCTGGGTGTATTTGCATGATTTAGGGGGTTAAATGACCCCAAAATAGTGTATAAAATGACACCTCATCAAATACCCCTACACTTGGGATTTGCTTGTCCTCAAGAAAATAGGATTTTCTACCTAGACAATAGCAATATTGGGGGCATTTAACCTACTCTTTAAAAGCATTTTACAACATAACCTTCTAGACCTCGTAATTAAAAGCACAAAAAGCGTATACTAGCACCTCACATAAGTGTTTGACTTTTCTCTTTCTCTCGGGTGTATAATAAATTATAACAACTATGGAAAACGGAAAATTAACACTCATTACCTGTCATAGCATATAAATTACCATAGGCTTGGTAAATGATCAAACCTCCACCGCTAGGCGCAAGTACTAATCATTACTATCAAAGATGTCTTTAAAAAAGGGTTGTGGGGTGAAGGTGTATGATAACATAAATAGAAACGCAAACGGATGGGATACATTTGGGGAGTGACTTTTGGGTGAATTTGAGGTGAAAGGGTTAGCTAGTTATTTATACGAATATACGCTGGTTGGGTTGCTAAGCCAAAGACTCGAAGAAGGTATATAAACTCTATAAAATTCTACATCAATCTCTTTATTTTTCTTTTCTTGACTGTTATGATAAACATAAGTATAAGCAAATGGTAGCCCGTATATTTTTTACTCACTTATTTTATATAGAATAATTCTTTTGTAACCTTTTTGCCCTTACCATTACTTAAACATGTAATACATCACGAGGGTTTATAGATACACCCCTACACTTGAACTTTTACATACTAGATAATTACAATCTAACTAATGACCCGATTTGAGGTAGATCAATATAACATGGAGCTTATTGAGCTCTATTGAGGGTAATAAATCGCAAAATAAATACTATCATGAATCTCAATTGTCCCAAAACTGTATTTACAAGGATAAGGACTTAGCAACCGTGTACTCAAATAATTAAGTTGGGTTAAAACAATAATGTACTAAAAGCGAGTACATAAAAGGTAGGCTAAGGCAATTTGGGTGTAACAATTGGTTCAAAGGTGACAATGCTCTTCAGTCATAGTCCGGATTAACCAGAAAATTACGAGAACCGTGAAAAGGATAGGCTCGGGGGGTGTACTAGGGGTATCCTGCACTAAAAGTGAGTGCATGGCAAGGGTGTGGGATAGTTATATGATCGAGGTGACCATCATAACAAATACAGGTTTGAAACATGGGTTAATCCTAGTGCCTCTTATCATTTAGCAAATCCTAATTCTCACTATGCAGTCTCGGGATGCATCACAAAAAGAAGTTCTAGAATTTAATACACTATCGGTACACTCATATAATTTAATACCGATACCAATGCTCCAGAAAAGGCGACAAAGACCATACGTACACATCCGTAACGATAGAGTAGACACATATGACTGCATTCGAACCTTAACTCGAGAAAGCTAAAGGCATAAACTATCTTGGGTATCAAAAATAGATACCCGAATTCCTATAGATCTAAAGGTGAACCTCACATTTTTTGGGTGGAATTCTGAGGGTTTTTGTGCTAGTCATATAAATTCCTATCCATGAGACGCTAATAATACTCGGTTTTCGTCGGTATGTGTCATAAAAAAATTTGAATTTAAGTCAAAATTACCGTCTACGCTATGTTTCAATATATTACCCATCATTTTAAGGACAAAACAAATGGCAATTGAAGAAATAGTTTCTAAGGCTTATTTCCCCCTACACTTAAGTTGAACATTGTCCTCCATGTTCTTAAAAAGTACTCGTAAAACGAATAAAAGGAAAAGAAAACAAGTAAAAGAAACTAGTACTCCCCTGGTTTGCTTAATAATGGAGAAGAAACATGCGATAACTGGTTAAATGGTCCTCCAAGAATCATCATCTGGAAACTTCCTAAGAACTTCCAAGCTTCTTCTCATCAAATATAACCTGTAAATCAAAGACAAAGACAACTACACTATGCATAAAATCGGCAGGATAGATATAAATACAATGAGAGTTTAGGGTTTGACTTTATGAAAGCAGTAAAGATAGGATGAGAGTAATGATATAATCATAGGTTTCTGCAGGTTTGAATTGAATCTTAAAAACCGGATATTTTCCCTACACTTATTTAATGCAAAATACCTTTGATTGTAATTAAGACGCATAGTTTTTAAATCTTTTTTGTATTGTTAAGACAAATAAAGCCTGATTACAAAAATGATGAATTCAAACATAAAAGAACAAATGAGAAGAATTAAAACACAAGACACTCCTAATATGCGATAAAAATAAACATTAGGTTGCCTCCCAAGAAGCGTTTTTCTTTATTTATTAGTCTTGTAGCTAGACTTGAAGTCACATGTCTAAACGTGACTTCTCCTTCATTCATTTCACCTTTTTTCGACGAGGGTGGGATGCTTATTTTTGAAGTTTTTGCTCATTCATTGGTCGAACTCCATCTCCTTTTCTTGGTGAAGTTTTATCTTTTCTCCCATTTCAAGACTAGCCTATTCACAGTCATTAGTGGGGGGGCTTTAGGCTTTAATATCGTTCTTAATCACTCCTTTCGACTTTTACCATCCATACGTTGATTCAAGTCCTTTATTTATGAGTCTTGTAGCTAGACTTTAAGTCACATGTCCTTACGTGACTTCTCCTTCATTCATTTCACCTTTTACTTCGACGAGGGTGGGATGCTTATTTTTGAAGTTTTTGCTCCTCTATTGGTCGAACTCCATCTCCTTTTCTTGGTGAAGTTTTATCCTTTCCTCCCATTTCAAGACTAGCCTATTCACCGTCCTAGTAGGGGCTATAGGCTCTTATCAGTTTATCCCTTTCTGACCTTACGAGGGGAATTAGGTTATCCTATGGAAACTTATCTTACTCTTTCCAGATCTTAGAGTTAGGGTGCCCATATCGAACTTAATCACGGCCTTAGCCGTTTTTCAGGAATGGTGTTCCTAAGATAAAAGGCCTCCTTTCATCTTCCCAAATGTCTAAAATCATGAAGTCCACAGAGTACACATACCCAACAACATCAATTAACACGTCCTCTACTATTCCTAAAGGGTAGATATACGAATGGCTAGCTAAGGAGAGTCTAATGTTAGTCTTAGCAGGCCTTTTATCGGTTAGTTTCATGTAGGTGGAGGGGGCATGACGTTCACGTCAGATCCTTGGTCTACTAGGGCGTTCATGCGTTTCAGACCTCCTATGTTGCATGGTATTTCAAAGTTTCCTCTAAGGTCCTCCTTCCTTGTTATCTTTTTCTTAATGATTGCTTTATACACAGGCCCCCTAGGTATCAAATTATAGGTCTTTCCTTTCATTTTTCCTACTCGGACCCTTGACAGGGAGTCACTGAACCTATGATTATCAACAAGCCCTTTGATTAGTTTTTCATTGATCCTATGCTTTAGGTAATATCCTACAGGCTGAGAGCTGGGTGCCTCCACTGCTTCTTCTTTCTTAGCTCTTTTGATTAGTCCGTTTTTGGTCCCATTTTCTGCTTCATTCTCCTTCTCGGCTTCCTGATCCGACCCACTAGTTTTTTCAATGGCGTCACCAGTCGTTAAGTCATCTTCGTCATTCTTTTCTTCCTCTCCTCTGGTGACAGAGATAGAATTTATGTTTTTGGTGACGGGGTATTTAGCCTCTTCTCTGATCAACACCTTTTCAGGAGCCCTGCTGGTTGTGAGTTTCTTAAGAAGCCCGAACATTTCTGCCATCCTATCGTTGATCTTCTCTCGTTGTTTGAAAATGGCATTCTCAAATCTTTCCATCATTTCGGTGTGTGATGCCATGCAATCCCGTACTCGAGCCTCGAAACTGGTTTCTAACGCCTGGGGCTGAGGGTTTGGACTGGTACGTTTATGAAAAGTGAAAGGGTTCTGCTTTCGTAGCTCATTTAGGTTTCGCGGGTGAGGGTTTAAATAAACTGCTTTAGCATATGCTTGAGGGGCGTGTGCTGAGCTAGGTCTAGGTGTCGGTCGTGACCCATTTAGTAAGAAATTAATCTGGTCTTCGAGCTTAAGAAGTCTTCGGTCAGGTGTTTTTGAG
>BQNB010040206.1:22500-47554 GCA_026074375.1 Tanacetum coccineum
GGTCTTGGTTATATAGCCAAGCGAGCTCAACTGTATTGTACGATGCTGGTACCCTATTTGCATCCCGACTCACCATCTGTTTCGCATATGGTTAGTGAAGATGTCTTGGTAAACCAAGTGGTTAGATGAAAAGATGAGTGATAAACCAGGACATGTTAGACCGAAATCGGTTTATGTTAAGATAAATGCCTTAAAGTTTGTTCCTAAAACAGGAACTGGTCCCGAGAACAGGCGTATTGGCTTCCTGCCAATGAAATTGCTAGTCAAGCTAGTAACCCAGATAGACCTGTCACTCCCTTTATTCATACACGTCCACCTCCAAGTCAAGTTCTGGCCAATCTTCAAAAAGTTAATGCTGTTTTTCATCAATTTGAAGGTATCATAAAAGAAAGAACAACACAAAAACCATGACTTTGTTTATGAATGGTGTTATGATTATGCAAAACAGTTTGTTGAACAACAACTGGTACCATTTTACGACCATTTCAAAAAACATATCCAAGCTGCTAATGATACACTTTTCAAAGAAGTAAAAGAATATGAACAGATTTTTGATGACTTGGATGCGGAGTATGAACGATGTGTTCTTGATAACAAGAACCTGACCATAGAGAAGAAAAAATCTTCTTAAGCAATAAGACTGGCTAATTTGCTGAATGTTAGAAAAAGTATTTTGCTATATTGTGCTTACTTCCGATATTGTTGTGCCCCCTTGTTCGACATTGCCTTTTGCGATGATCTTAGAATCTGCATGTGATAGGGAACACACTAAAGTTCTTGAAATTGATGCATGAAAGTTTTAAAACAACAAAAGATGGTCATGATTTGAGAAACGGTAACTCTCATTTAAAAAAGAACCATATTGATTTACAAATTAAATTTTTAAACTATAAACAGACATTGACACTTCTAGTGCTCACAATGCAATTTTTGAAATTAACAAGTAAAGGAAAACAGATTTCAAGGAAAGATGACACCTATCAGGACTTTAAAAAAGTGCTCAGATCAACATCATGAAGGTGTTGAATGTAGGTTCCACTGAAGGTAGTTGTGACCAACAGGCCTTAGACACTGACAGAATTCAGTTGCAAGATACGATTACCTCCCTTAGGATTCAGCTAGATGGCCTTAAGGTAGAAAATGTGAGTCTGAAAAAACGGTATGATGAACTGTCAAAGGCGAATACTCACTCACGTACTGCGTACATTAATAAGCTTAGTGCCTTAACTGCCGAACATAAAAAGCTGCAAGCCCAAGTGACTGGTAAAACGAGTAGTGGATCTACAGCCTCTGAGAAACCCAAAGTACTTGCTTCAGGGATGTATACCAACAGTTCAAAGTACGTTCCACCTCCAAAAAGAGCCAACTGGGTAAAACCAACCCCGTTGCCTAAGAACAAGCAAGTTACTTTTCAAGAACCCCCCAGGACTTCAAATAGACCCACACAGAAACCACAAGTGCAACAAAACATGAAGCCTAAGGTTCCTGTGAATCTGTCTACAAGAACCAAACCTGCCACTGAATCTCGCAAACCTATGCCAAAGAGCCACACTCGGAACCATCGTATCTTGCCCAGTACAAGTGTGAACGCGAGGAGAGCAGCAGATCACAATAGGAAGTTGAATGTTGTTGATCATAATCAGTTTGTGGTTCGTTCTTTGAAGTCTGTGAATACCAAAACCCCCCATGCCAAACATAGTGTGAATCATACTAAGAAGGTTTGGAAAGCAACCAGAAATCATAATGTTAAGCCTCAGTGGAAACCCACTGGACGACATTTTGCGTTGTATGATAACTGTCCTTTAACTAGGATAATGGAACCCATTGTTGAGCCTTTAGAACTTACCCCGAGTGTTAGTTCTAGTTCCAAAGTTACTATGATCTCTAGGTTCACTGATTGTAAACTTAGTGATCGAAAGGCTGGTTCCAAGGGGTTATCTGGTATTTTTGAATGCTAAGCATTGTATCCTTTGTATATTTGTGTCTTTTTAAAAAAAAATTAGATAAATGGCTTGCAGTTATTTCAGACTGTAACCCGGTCTTAACCCAGAGATTTAGTGTACGTTTCAGTGCATTATTTCTTCCACAGACAAGAAGTTGTCTAAGACCCGAACACTTTTCTAATAAACAATTTGTTTTATCAAACATGTTCGGGATGACCAAATCAGACTGTGACTATAGCTCTTTAAATAGAACACGGGTCATAGTTTGTGGGGGAGAATCAGTACTACTAACAGTTTTGCAGGTCAAAAGGACGTACTGTTGCTGATTCTATTGCTGAAAGATTGACACGACCAACCGCTTACAAGTTCAAGACAGATTGCAGTATCATTCCTGTCTGGGTATTCTAAAGGTCTTGTTTCAATTACTCACTTGATATTTGTGCTATTTTACCCCACCTCATCCTTTGAGGGGGATATTGATACATTTTAAGTCCCTTCTAGATCAAAACCATTCACAAGTTTCATACTTTTGATCGGGGGAGAGAATGTGACTTAAAAATGTAAATCGGATAATTAAATGATTCAATTGATTCTAAAATGCTAAAGTCCTATCCATGCAACATCTTTGATTTTAGGATTTAAATGTGTGGGAGTCAAAAATGTTAATTTACTAATCAACTCAATTGTCACGGATACCAAAGCTTTTGTGTTATACACAAGTGATCCTGATAGTTCAAAAAAGAATCTTTGTTTCTTGTTTGGGAATGTGGATTTACAGGAATGACAAAGGAAATGAGATGTTGCACCACCAAGGTTTTAGTAGAATACTCATTATACTTGTTTCGAGGTATACAACTAGTGGAGAGTGACTATAGTCTTACAAATACTTTGTATGAATTTGGATTAAGAGCTCATGAGGCCACTTCATATCTTCGAGATATTTTCAAAACTATCATAGAGCATTCTGATTTAAACTTTCGTTGTGTTCTAATATAAATTTTCACACGGACATCGAATGTTTTTTACAAATAGTTTTTGCGCTCAACAGGTCTTTTACGGTACTTAATTGTATTATGAAGCTAATATACGCATGAAACAAGGAAATTATACGGGTATAGTCAGAGATAGTAACTGTATGTATACTCTTTACCATTCCATTACGGACATCTGGTGTTTAGAGATTAAGCAAGCATACGGAAATCTTGATACTTCGAATCGGAGGAACTTAAGAGGCTTTGAGCTGGATAAAACTGTCAAGGAAGGTTCTTTATTGAATCTATCTGATACAAGTGCATATTGTATGTATTGGTCATCGAGCTCCACCCTGTTATCTAACCAAGAGTCGACTACTCAGAGCAAACGGGTCACTGGTTAAGAGATATCAAATCGTTCTCTTGGTTGATAAATTTACTAAAAACTTAAGGTTATCATGTCTACCTTGTATTGCAACAATAGCATTTGATAGTCCATAGCAAGGTACATGGAAAAGACATACTCAAATCCGTTGATTAGCATGATCGTTTGCTAAAAAAACTATATTTGTTCATACTCATAGATTTGAAGACATCCAAGAAGGGTAAGTACTTGAAGCTTTCCGCACCTATGAATCTAAGTTTTTCTTCAAAATGCTAAAGTCAAAATACATTAGAAGAAGATAAGTGTGAGCTAAAGCTTTTCTATGATTACTGCAAGTATGAGCATGTCGGACAAGTTAGCGAAATGTACGATTGGAAGAAAGATCACAAGTTAATTCAGAAAGAAAATTCTGAGATCAAGCTGAAGTTACTCAAATCTTAGTAATTCAAGTTCCAAGATTGAATTTCTACAGAAGCCCCAAATGTTAAGAAAGATTTTGGAACCGTAAACGTAACGAGCTAAGTAAGTGCTATGAATTCTAATATGTACGCTAGAAGACCTCAAAAGAAGACCCCACTTAGGGGCGAGATGTTAGAAACATAATTTCGCCAGTCTAACAAGAGAACTCGGTGATTGAAGCAACAAGCTTTTATATATCGATAGTTAATTAATTAGAATTAGTTTAATGATGTAAATGGGTGTCTCATGCAGATACGATGCAAAAAGCCCAAAGAAAGGACCCATAGGCGACCCCCATTAGTGATTAAATACACTTTGTGCTTAACATTGTTAGAGTTTGCTACCAAATATATGTTTGGAGTTTATAGCCACCAGAGAAAAGTTTCTTTCAATCATCAATAAAGTCTTTATTTTCCTGCATCTTGATTCTACACATCATTGTTAAGGTTTGTATGAATGATCATGGAACCTACATTTATCTATCCAATCAAAATCTTGCAATTTAAGCACTCTGCATTTCTAGAAGTACCTAAAGAATCACTTGGAGGTGTTAAAAGGTTCTGAAGATTAACTTAGAGTTGTTGAAGGTCCTGTAGAATAACTTGGGAGTCGTTGAAGCTCCAGGAGAAGTGGCCAGTAGACATAATCGTTCCTCTTTCTATAACAAAAATTTACATCCAAATTTGTTTTTCCGAGGCTGTTAAAGAGTAAAGAAAATAATTTTTAACAACTAAGCAAATTATTTATGTATCACACACATAAAAAACATGTAATTGTTCACCTTTGATAAAGGACATAGACAGTATAGTTGACCACGGGTATGAGGTTGATGCGATTCTCGCAAAACTACATTTCCTTCTCTAAAATGACACGCAAAAGCTTCATGTTGCACCATCTTCATAATAACAGTGTGTGTGTGTGTGTGTTGGTGGTTAAGTTGTGATGATAAGAGTGTGTGTTATGTGTTGGTGGTTGTTAGGATATAAGTGTGTGATGTGTTGGTGGTTGTGAGAGTGTGTCATGTGTTGCTGGTTGTGAGGATAAGATCTGCTTTTATGATAAGGATGTGTGATATTTCTCTGAGGACATGTCCTCGGAAAATACTTATTCTATGACAACCGGCAATTATGGATTAAAATAATTATTTATAAACTTGAATTATTTTACTATTAACTTGCACAAATTTTAGCTTTACAGAATTTTCGTAGTCAATTTGACCAAAAACCGGGAAGTTATCCCGCGTACACTGAAAAACGTCTTTGGACGCACACCGACTTTGGTATAAGAATATTTTACTCATAACATGCATGCTACGGACATCTTAAAGTGTTACATAGGTCATGTGCACTTACATTTACGAATTTTACGTGAAACGCGTACATTTTGCATTTTTAGCGTTTATGCATGAATGTAACCTCGTAAATTCACCACCTTGGCATGTAATCTCATAATATTATCCTATGTACTCCCTAAGTTCAAAATTTTGAAAAGTTCACCCCCTCCTAACTCATAAAATTCGATACACCTTAAATTAAATAAGGAAGCATCTTTTGAAATTTTAACTAGCACATGTTATGTAAGAGTGGGAAAATAATGACTTCCTCATAATTCACTCTCATGCATGAGGCAGTATGCACTAAGCCCCATGCATGTATCATTGGACACCATTGACCCAAACCACCTTGACCAAAAATAAGCGACCATGGGATAAATCCTCTTGCATCTCTCCTTAGCTCATATAAAATACACACAACCTCCCCTTGGTCACCACACACACATACAACTAGTATGTGTGTCTTGACTAGTCAACCATAAGTGTCCTAAAACCCTAATATTTTCACTATAAATACTTCTCATTCTTACAACTAGGGTTCTTATTCATTCTTGCACCTCACCAAAAATCTCTCATCTCTTTCTCTTTTCTTCTTGCCCACGTCCCAACACAAACACCATCCAACCATCACTTTTAAATTTCAACATCACATTTACAAGGTTACTATTCCATTCTAAGATTGATTCAAGGGTATTTCTAGTTCTTCCTTCAAGTTATCAAGATTCAAGCTAGGGTTTGGTTTATTTTGGGTTATATTTCAAGATCTAGGGTTCATTTCTTAGATCTAGGGTTCCAATCTTGCTCTTTCCATTTGTAAGCCTTCTTTTTATATCTTTTTTGATCTTTGTTACTTCTTAGGTTTTTATGCATCTTTTCTTTAAAACAATATCACCCATATGATTGTGACTTATTTTTATGAAATTAACTAGTAAGGTTGATGATGGAAACACTTTTATTTTGTTCTTGCACTTATTATTGTTGTTATTGAAGTTTTAGGTTAACTTTGTGATTAAATGTGCTATTAATAGTTATTAGGGTTCTTGTAACAAACTGGTGGAAGGAATAAGTTAGTTTTGAAGTTGTTGTGTTGAGGTTATCATTGGTGGAAGGGACTTAGAATAGAAAAGCGTGTTGTTGATGTTGTGGATGAATTTTATGTAGCGATTTTGGTAAAACACTAGGCTGTCCGAATTTTGAACAAGGCATAAAGGGTAGTTAAAATTATTTTTAGCAGCCAAGACTTTAAAAATATAATAGTATACTTTAATACATACGAACGCGTGGATATAAATTTCGCTAAAATCGGACTTAAAACAAGTGAGATATGACCAAATGAAGTTCGGCTAAAAACTAGTATTTTTCCCAGCTCAAAATTGTTTTCGGAGGAGAGGTGGCAGGTTGAATTGTCTTTTTTAATAGTGTGATGAACTGGGCTGGGTAAGGTTAAATTAGGCAGGATTAGAAGTTGAAGTTGTTTGATTTGTATTAATAGAAATTAGTAAGTATGTAGTTTTGGGGGGTTTAATGGTGGTGGTGATTTTTTGAATAGTTTTGGGGTGATGCTGATGTTTTGTTCTTTGTGGGGGGACAGGAGGGGATGAAGTAGGTAGTTATTTGAACGTGAGTTGTGTGGGCGGTATCATAGGTTTGGTTGGGATTGTTGAAGGGGCGATATGTTGATATATATGTGTGTGGTTTGCTTAGAGGGATTGGTGGTGGCGGGTGGTTTGGGGGTTTATTGTTTGGAGATATTGTTGAGGGGGGGCGAACTTAACGTAAACGTTGTTTTAACTTATAAAACTAAAACGCAAACATGTGCGGGTGATATTAACTTTCTAAAAATTGCATATGCATTGTTTTACTATTATGGGCTTGCATCTAAGGCACATTATTATCTAGGTCGTGTTTAGGACATCTTTGCTTGTTCTTCATTCGTTGATTATTCTCGTTTCATCACTTTACTTAAGGTGAGTTTCATAGCCCTATTTTACTCGTTATGAACTATTTTGGGAGAGAATACATGCTCGTTTACAAAATCGTTTACATGATTGATTCCAAACTCGTTTATATGCTCGTTTTCAAACTCGTTTACATGATTGATTTCACACTCGTTTTACTTATGGATACAAGTACTTTTAGCTTTTACGAATACATTGGTTACTTTTACTATGGACACAAGTGCTTTAAACTTCTATGTATTGCCTAAGTTTCCTTAATGCCCTGTAGTACACACTATCATGAACCGTTAATTACTTTGTGTAAGCACGAATGCTGTGAATAGATCTATTGGGGTTGACACCCCCGTCCGTGTTTTGGCTTAGTACATGGCCAACGAGTACATTTCATTTGAGGTAGTAGTTGAGTGTTTTGGCAAAACATCGGATTTCGATACATGAATCTAAAAGACTAGGATTTACACATCACGTTAAGGCTTCGGTGTCATGAGCTTAGGGCAATAGTATTGCATTTTGTGTGATATTGTATTTGTTATAATAGTCACACTCACTCAGAAATATTGTGGTCCATGATTCGTCCAGAAAGACTAGTCGAGTAATATATATATATAAGTAATCACATCAGATAAAAATTACTTTAGAAAAAGTAATAGTTTATCTTCCGGATGTCGTGTCCCAACGAGAGATGAATTTGAAATTCACGAAAATGTTTCCAATTTAATGCTTGAATATCTTTTAATTTTTGGTTTTGGATTAAAACTAAAGATAGCGATAAACTAGATTATTCTAGTTAACAATCAAGCTAATAAGATGAAAAATATATAAAGAAAAATATGCTTGTCAAGTCAAAGTGAATAGATTCTTAAGTGTGAAGTTTTAGATATTAATGACGAATTAATATCCGTTTAAATAATCGTTTCCTCAAAACGCTGGCTTAATATTGAAAACAACTTTTTATCGAGATATTAATTACTAGTTTAATGCCTACTTAATCTTACAACTATTTGGCCCGTACACGACTAAATAAAAACACTAAACTAAATAACTTTTTGCAAATTAATTAATCACTAGTCCACTTATTAAATTCCACACATAATTCACTATTCAACCAACTTAAACAAACATACAGATTCTAAACATACTACTAAAGCTACTAACTCAACAAATAAGCAAACATAATCATTTCTTAAGCAAATAAACATCTAAACTAACTCAGAAAATTTAAAAAGAGAAGAGGCGATAAAACTGAATGATTGAACCGAATCGAAATAAGAACCTCCCGATCATAATAAACTTTATTTAAAATCTAAAGCTTAAAACTTAGTTACACTTTAAATAACACAATTAGGCCTGTAAACGTATGAACTTTACTCACCAATAGCTAGATAAATACTCAAAAAGCGATTTAAAAACTTTATCCTAATAAATAACATAAAAGACCCTTAAGCTCCACCGCCAAAAGGCAGGTAGAAATGAGTTTTTATCAACAATCAAGACAAGCAAAAGGTTTAGGGACACCAAATAAGCTATATGAAATAAGGCTATAAGCAAAAGCTTAGAAATTCTAAAATCATCAAAGTATTTGAAATAGAAAACTGCTAAAAGCTATGTCAAGTCATTCTAGACTAATAATCTAATTTAAAACTTTTATAAAAACTAGATCTATTTGAAAATGAAACTACAATAAAGCTAATAAGCTAATAAGCAATTCGAATAAGCTAATAAAACTATCTCTTTATTACGAACAACAACACTACATAATAAAAGCGAATAAAGAGCTTCACAATAAGCACTGATCTATACTCCTAAAAGCTCTGAAGTCGAACTAACAAAATAAGCTTACAACCGAAATATAAAAGCGAGGAGAGGCAAACACTAAAAGAAAAAAGCAAAGAAATAATGCAATAACATCACTTACATTCGAAAATAAAGAAATAAAATCAATTCAACTAATAGCAAAACTTATTTCGACATTAATTTAAGCATAAATCAAATCAAATCAGCTAAAGAAAAGCCTTACTTTGATTATGCGAAATTAAACTATGAGACAAGCAATAAATAAGCCAAAACCTAGCTTCAAAGCAAGACTAAAAAGAAAAAAAAAAAAATAAAGGATTAGAAACAAAGACATTAAGGCTACAAGTCATTTTCCACCACAAACATCTTCATTTCAAATAAGCTAAAAACAGCAGTTTGAATCTCTACAATAAGCTAGATAAGCTAAATAAAACTCTTACAATAATCTCTACAAAACATCAAAGCTGACACTATTCTACTCCAATCTCCTAAAACTACAACTACAATAATTTTATTGCTACCCATAAAAAACTAATGATCACAACGTCTCATGCGTGACTCTTTACATAGCAAAAGAGTGTAAGGGCGTAATTTAGTCAATTACTATCTGAACATACCAATAAAAAACCCAATGACTAGCGGCTATGAATTTTTGACCTTTTACACTGGACATGATTGCTTTACATTATGAAGCCAAACCATTGTAACCTTCGAGTAGCTTCCCATTAACCTGCTCGCTGCAGGAGATCCCGAATCCACCAATAAGCAGTCTCCCACTTGACCTTCATAAACGCGTATTAATAACACGCTTACCTCATACATGATTTTTAATTTATAACAAGTGAGAATAAAAGGGATGCCACGTAGTTCGGGTTTTGGATTTGTCAAAATCATGTAGGTAGAGGGAGTGACAGTGGATAAACCCTAACGCAGTCAAAACGAACGACAAAGAGCTTAAAAACTGAACAAATGAACAACAAAGTCGAAAAAAAAACAAAATCAAAAAAAAAAACAAGAGAGTCGGAACAGCAAACAAAAACATACAACCAACAACACGATAAACATAAAAAGCACAAAGATCATCAGTAAAACACCATGTTAAAACAATACCAACGAAACAAAAGAAAAGGTTTAGACACGACAACAGACAAAGAACAATAGGAAAAGGTAAAAGACAAAAAAACACCAAAGCAAAATTGCACAGAAAAACAATAGAATGAAAACCCACTAAAAAGAAACAAAAGAGGGGAACCCCAATAACCTTCATTCAAATCCCCTAGGACCCCCACACACACAAACCGCCAGTCGCACAACCCCGCACGCACCTGGCTTACACAGCCGTCACGCCCGCCCCCTCCCGACACTCCGACCGGCGCCACACCACCCACAAGCCCCAAACCAAAAACACAGGTAAACACATGACCACATGACACCACACACCACCAACGAAACAAACAAAATAAAACACCACAAAAATCCAAACCATCATCCAAAACACGCAACAAACACAGAGATCACGGGGCAAGTATAACAGAGCAGACGAATAAACCATCAAATCAAACACGCAACAACTTACAATCAGAACAAAAAACTAACAACCCCAAAAAGCAAAAACTAAGAAAGTCCAGAAAAGATCAAATCACCGAAAAACTACAAAATAACTGGCACTGACCTACAAAAAACAACCAAACCCAAACCACCAAGAGATCTCCAACCCCCTATCACACCACAACAACCCACCAGCTAGAACCCACACCAAAACGAATCAGACCAAAGCACAGAACCCAACAAATCAGACGACAGACAGAAACATACCAACCACACATACAAAATGAAAAACACCAACACCTCTTACGACGCTCGGCCCAGTCCCCCCGCCCCCCCTGCCTCCCCCATTCCCCCGAAAAACCCCGCCACCTGCCACACCACACCCCCCAGGCCCCCCCCCATCACCCCGGAACCCTACCAGCCAGACTCCAACACCACACCGGCCCCGCCCACCCCCATCTCCCACCCCGCCCCCACCACCCGCTCCACTCCACCCCCCCCCGCCAAACTCGAATCCGCCCCGCTGCACCTACAATGATTAATGTAGGGCTGTGGACATCCCCCTCGCTACACGCACAAACTTCCTTTTTATAACATGCCTCAATCATAAGCAAATACTAAGCTTTTTGTGCTCGAGATTGAGGAAAATCGGTCTTGGTTATCATATTAAAGAACTAGGGCCGAAGCTTTCTTCATAGTCCCTTGCTGGGCTGAGTTTCAATAATCTGCGAGAGCTAAACTATACTAGCTCTTATATCTAGTCGAGTTGGAGCTGGTCATGGTGAGGGCAAATAGGCTGGATTTCGGTTAATTCTGTGTAAAACTGTGATGCCTTTAATAAGTATGGTGGTCGGCGTCCGACCCATATAAATGGCCGATAGGTGGGGGGCCGGCCCCAAAAGAATGTGATGCAGCCGTCGGACTCGAGCTACTCGTGCTAGCAATGTGTCCAATGGCAAGCGCTCTGGGGAGAATTTTTACTAGACTTTGTCTTGATCTCTCGAAAAAGCGTTGATGGGAAAGGCGTAAACCTCTTCAAATCTCTTAACCTGATGGATAAGATTCACTTATTGTTTTTAGAGTCTAGTGCCAACTTTAACTCACTTGTGTGTCATGCAAGCACCTAAAACAACACAAACCAAACATAACTTATCAAACTCTAAATATCAAAAGCCATATTTTCACTGATGTATTAGGAATCGATCCACAACTATATTCCAAGTGTTTTATAGGCGTTAAAAATAGATATGTGTTTACAGCACACACCAAATTCACCCTCCACACACTTAGCCATTACTGGACCTCACACGTATTGTTTATAAAACACGCCTGAAAATAAATAATTTTAACCCCCCTTAACTCATAACCCCTCACATCAAACAAGAACAGAAACGGTCTATTAAAGGGTTCAAAAATCATTTATTTCTAAAGCGCCCCTATTTTAACCATTTATTTATTAAAAGATAAAAACTAAGATAAAAGTTTATTAAAAATTTATAAAAGGCTTTAAGAACGGGAGTTCATCATCTTTGATTTTCACAATCCCCAAACACAGGACTTCTAAACGAAATCAAGTCCAATATAAATTAGATTACGCCTAACACCACACCTGCTAATTGTGTAATGCTAAACTAACTTATCGAGCTCCATATTATCTTAAATTCCCTAAGATTTTTATATAACTATGATTGGAGATTAAATAAAATATGTCCTTATTAAACATAAAACGGAGCCTGGTTACAGACCATAATAAGTTTTGAAAATCATCCCAATAGAGACGATATGGTGGAGAATAAGGTCCACATTAAGGTCCTAATTTCGCATGATTAGGGCGGTTATATCCTTTTTTATTTCCAACTCCGAAATCATCCTCCAACTACGAGTCCCAGAGACGAAGGCTTCACTTAGTAACCTCGGAGTCAAAAATTTACTATTATGCGATAAATTATTATTAATTGCAACATATTATACTTCGGTACCTTACACACATTAAACAACTGACCATCGGGCCGTCCTAACCGACAGAGCAGTAGTCTTATTCGACTTCGGGTATTACCCTCGAACTTTTTGAAGGACTTACACATCGAGAGCGTCCTAACGATAGCAGCCATAAACTTTCATCAGATCTCGGATTCCTTGCCTTATAATGAAGACTGAACTTCAGGTGTCCTAACCGACCAAGACCCAGTAATTTGCGACAGCTAAATATATAATAATATATATATATATAATATATATATATATACTATAATATATATAAATAATAATAAATACTATTTACAATATATAACTATATATTACTATAATATCATATATTATACTATAATATACAAAAGCCACAAATTTTCAGTCCTGCTGGATCTTCTTAACACTACCTAGACACGGGCGCGAACCATCCCCGAATCATTTTTCATATCATAATATCTATTAGCCCTATTCCCCACAAACCCAAAAGACAGAACCTCGATGTGGTAGCCTAATTTCCACGCATAACACACACAGAGAGACAAAAAAAAAAATAAAAAAAAAAAAAAAAAACAAAAAAAGAAAAAAAAAATTAAAAACAACAAAAAAAAAAAACAAAAAAAAATACAAAACAACACAAAACAAATACCAAACAAATCATATACACATCATATATATCTAATGAAAAAAACACACAAAAAAAAAAAAAAAAAAATATTACAAAAAAAAAAAAAAACACACAAAAAAAAACAAAAAACAAACACACATAACATGAAAGAAAATCGAAGATAAGACAATTAAACTTTAAACTCGCAAAAACCAAGAACTTCTTATCTAATTTAACAATTATATAACGTTTATTAAGCTGGTGGGAGCAAAAAGCCACAATTAACCTCTATGAGCTCTAAAGAGATCCAACTACTCCACGCTTAGCATCTATCTTATATTTGACTCTATCATTTTTCGTTCTTTGCAAAATTTTAACGCTTATCAAACGCTTAGTCTCGAAAGCTAAAGGGAAAGCTAAAGTGCAAAAATCGGTCAAGTTAAAATATCCCTAGTTCCACGGGCCTACTTATTCACCTATCTAACAATAATTAAGAGAGATTTTTTTATATAATAAAATAAAGCAAAATTTTGGTTAAAACTGGGTTGCGTAGAACACAGACAGGCAACAGGTTTGATCAATATTCAATAGAACAATCCCCCCACCAACATAGAATCAGAACATTGCGACCTCAATGTTAAAAACATGTTTGGTTCTTTACCCCGACACTTAGGAAGCAAAACAGGAAAATGAAAAAAAAATCCAAGTGTGAAAGGGGAAATAACATAAATATATATGATCAGAGATTAAAGGATTCCCCAAATATACTCATGAAAATAGATAGAAGACCCCGTGGATTGTAAGGATTGCGAAAACAAGCACAAAGGTCTTCAAGATCATAGGGAATCCTGCAAGCAAAAACAAAAAACCACAAAACACAACAAGGATAGAAGCACACCCCCACACTTATTCATTACTAATACTACTACTAAACTAATATATTATTATTACTAAGAAAGATAGAAAGAATAAGAGAACACGGGTTGCCTCCCGAGAAGCGCTTGTTTTTGTTCGAGTCTCTTGCTTGACTCTAGTGTTACTTAATTTCATTTTCATGGTCAAATCCATCACCCGATGTGTGGTGAGGATGATAAAAGCGACATATCACCTCCTTCGATGAGTATGCAGTAGGACGAGGTGATGGCATACGATGAAAACCTAAAGAAGAGGTCTCTATCACCCTCGTCGTTTGAGTATTATTTTCCTAAAAACAAAACCACATAATATTCACATAGGAGTCATAAGCACATAATTGTCCCAAAAACAAAACCACATTTCGCACAATTCAGAAAACAGTTCAAAACACATTTGAGTATCATTTCCCCCTAACGTAAAAATAGTAAAAATGGGGCTATGAGAACTCACCTCAACAGATGATAATAACCGCACAGATAATCTCTACACAACGAACCAAACAATCTCTACTCAACGCACCAAATAACCTCTACAACGCACAACAGTACCCGACCAACGACCCTAACACATTAATTGCACCTCTTAATCTAACATTCTTTGTAACAAAAATACACTTTATGTACAAACAATCGTCTTTACTCACACAAAATCCTCATTCTCTCTACAAAACCCTCATCCTTATTTTAAAACTCTTATTCCCATTACAAATAACTCTCTTCTCACCCATTACAAAAACGTTTATTACAAACCTTTATTCTCGTTACAAACGTTTTGGTATTATGGTTGTGTGGTACTTAAGTAGAACAACTCAATGCACTTGGGCTAAGTGCGACATCGACACAAAATACTCAAAACATTTCAAATCGTTAAAACGCGACAGTTGACCAAAGAATCCAAGAGAATCCGACAAGAAATAAGTAGGAGTTCAAAGATCGAAAGTAAGCGTATAACATCTTCGCAACGTTAAAGTATATATATTTAAATATATATGTATAATAATAAAATAATAATATTTTATTATTTTCGTCTCTTTATCGTCTAAACAAGGTAAGTATAAAATCTTATCATCTTGGTACGTCCATGTTCAATCGTTTAATCTTAACATTTAACATTTATAAAAATCATCTTTTGACCTTTAGTTGATTTGACACAAATAATTATCCCAAATTATCTTCTAAGTGTGACATTTTTCACAAAATTTCGACATGACCCGTTCGTTCGTAAAAGATTCCCAAGGTTTCCAAACTTTAAATTTTAACACTTTCCACAACTTTTCCAAAACTCTGACAAAATGCCAAAAAGTTTACATTTTCAAAACGACTTCTCAATCTTGACTAAAGTTTGACCAATTTAACCACTTTAATTGTCCATTTTATCAAATTTTTATCTATTGGGCCCGAAAGCCCAACGTTAGTCCATTATCACTTGTTAAGTCCAATATAGCCATTTTAAATTTTATTTGAGTCCATTAGTTCACTTACTAGTCATTGGGCCTTAAAGTATATTAAGATTTTAAATCTAGCCCGATAATTAAACAAAGTTCACAACCTTTATATAAGTCTCAATATATAAACCGAAGCCAAATAGGCCTTAAGCCCATTAATCCGTACCCAAAATAAGCCATAAGCTGAAACATTATGAACCAAATCAAATAAGCTATGGCTAATAAGCAAAAATCAAAATAAGCTATAATCTCCATATATAAGCCAGAACCAAAGTAAGCCATAATCTTAATAATAACCAAAACCGAATAAGCTATAAGCTCAAAATGAGCCGAAACCAATATAAGCCAAAACAATAAGTCATAAGCCAAAACCAATATAAGCCGAAACAAATAAGCCATAAGCCCAATAATAAGCCGAAAACAATTGGGCCGAGCCAACTTCCTCTTGTTGGACCGAGACCAACATAAAACTACAAGCCCACACCATAGGCCGGTTAGGCCGAGCCCGAACCAAAACAACCCAAAACCAAATAAGCTTTTCATAAGCTTATTTTTAAGTGACTTTCAAAATAAGCCCTTGACTTAAAATAAATTTACCACCACAACCATAATTTAAAAGTGACCATTTCTTGTTCTTTTGTTTTTGTGTTCGACGCAAGCAAACACCCCCTTTTTCAAACAGTTTCGTTTTCAAGTTTTGATTTTTACGACGATCAACTTGTACGCCTAACATTTAGACACCATAAGAAACATAAAAGTACAACTTAAATAAAATTTAGAAAACTTGCAAATTTGGAAGTTCTTAGTTTGGTTTTGACGCCAAGAAAACAAACCCCGATATCGTTGATGAGGTATAGTCTCCCCTGGAACATCCAAAGGATAAAACTGGCTTAGATGCATCTGCCAAACTAACACGGGCTAAACTAAACAAATGCTTCGGAGATGCTGGCTTGTCGAAGGACAAATCAGGTCTGGAGTCACCACTAGAATTCCGAAGAAGCTGGTATATCGAAGGACATATCAGGTTCGGAGTTATTAGCTCCGTCTCAATGCAACGACATCAAAGGACAATCAGACAAAGGTACAATCCTTATGAAGGACCATTGTCCTTCAAAGGACATGTAGCCGACAAGTTGTACCAAGAGAGAGCCCCATGATTATGTCTTGTAGCGAATCCCAACGTATAAAGGGAGAGCTTATTTCCCCGGGACAAAACACACAACACCTTTCCGGACCATACTTTATATTCTCTGCATTTATCTCACAATCATTGTACTTACTCTCACGTCGGAGTTGGTCCCGGACTCACACTGTAACACCCGAGAATTTTTGAATTTTTAAATGACGATTACATCCTTTGACTTTTTGGGTCTGTCTTGACTCATAAATAACATCATCTGAAATCGCTTATTCACGACTCAGACTCCAAAAGCAATTTGATTTTAAAACGGATATTTCATACAACTTTTTAGTTTAAACCCGAGACATGAAAACAAGCATAGAAAGGCATAATCAGCCCAGCAAAATTTTAAAAACAACACACAACGGGTACCAGCAACACAAAAAATAATTAAATATTTTTTTATTAACACTATTAATTAATAAAAAATTAAATAAAATCTTTAATATTTACTTATTTAAGCGTTGTTGATAACGCGAATATCCGAATTAAAAATTTCTTTTTATTTTTTTAACCAAGTCGCAAAATAGATAATAAACGTTTTAAATAAATTTTATAAAACGTTACGAAAATTAGTCGAGTGAATACTCATTTTTATCAGAAAAATGATTAGAAAACAATGGCGCAAGTTTCGAGATTTGAATCATCCGTTAACTCGTCCAAACGAGTCCCGAACCACTTTTATCAAAACTATATAAAGAAAGTTACACAATAAACCCTCAACTATTAAACATATTACATTTAGTTTAAAAGTTTTATATAAATATAAAACTTATTTTCATTTTTATTTCCATCTCTCAAACATACACACACACATAAATACTTATACACTCATCTCCCTCATCTCTCTCCCTTCTCTCCCATTATATCCGGCCGGCCACGGTCACCACCGCCGGAAAACTTTTCCGGCGACTCTTTCCGGCGAACTCCAAATATACTCCTCATCAATGGATCTATCCGATCCCCCATGTCACTTTCCCCCACTCGCGACTCCCCACCACCACTGCCACCGCCACCCCGCTGCCACCCCACGACAGCCCACACCCATCACCACACCACAACCATCATCACCATCATCACCTCTATCTTCACCGCGGCTCAGCCCCGAAGGGGTGTTTGCTTCGGTGGTTTAACAGACCACCACTAAGCGTGTGGTTTTGTATAAACAACCTATGGGTGCGTCGGGTTTTGGCTGAAGTAAACGCACGAGAGTGCGATTGGTTTTCATTACCGGCATCCACATAGGGTGCAGTTTGTGTTAGGTGCAAACACACCAGAAAACGGTGCGTCTGTTTGGTGGTTAACAAAGGGTGCGTTCATCGTGGGTCAGCCGTGAACCACCGCAAGGGAGCGTTGGTTTCGTTTATAGCACCAGTAAGGGTGTGGTTGTTTGTGTAACATAGATTAGGGTGCGTTTGGGTTGGCTGTTCCACAGCCAAGGGTGCGTTTGGTGTGATAGGAGACGAATTAGGGGCGTGTGATTTATGTATAAACCGAGTAGGATGCGTTTGTTTTGTGGTTGCATCGAGAAGTGTGCGTTTGGCTGTCTTAACAGCCTAGGGCGCGTCGGGTTCGACTGCAGCCCACAAGGGTGCGTTTAGTATTAAACCAGCTCGCCGCTAATAGAGGTGGTGTTTGCTTAGGACAAGCCACCCAAGGGGTGTTTTGGTTTTGTTGTTCTCAGGGGACGAGCGTTTTGTATGGGTTTAACAGGCCAAGGGTCTAGTTGGTTGACTGTAAACAGCCATAGGGCGCGTTTGGCTTGCGGGATAACACCCGAAAGGGGTGTTTGGTTGTGCAGTTAACAATAAGGGTGCGTTTGGTTTGGGCAGAAGCACCCAAGGGGTGCGTTTGGTTAACAGCGGGGGTTGTTTGTGGAACAAAGAAACCGCCTCTAAAGTGAACGCGTTTGGTTAGATAGCAGCGCCATCATGGGTGCGTTTGGCGTAACAGAAAACTGTAAAGGGGCGTTTGGTTTGACAGCTGCACCGTAAAGGGTGCGTTTGGTATAACAAATTAATAATGCGAATAAATAAAAATTGATCGCAAGAGATTTTATAAATAATAAACCGGATATATATAATTGGTGGTTTAAAATGGTTTAAATAAATGTGACATGTATTAATTAATCTTGCCCAGGTCAATATATTAGAAAACACAAGAGTAAAATTTCAACATGTATTATTTGAAAAAGGGTTAAGTTATATAATTTTAAGATTTTTAATTCGTAATATATCAATAACCGGATAAACAAACGGAAACTATACTTTTACAAATGGGATAAATATTCTAGCAACCCATCGAGGAAACAATGTATTAAATTATAAAATAATCTTATGTTTATATAATTAACAACTAGAAAATAACATCATAACTATTGTAAGAGTTTTTAAAAACGTCCGTTTAACATAATTTACAGATTTAAAACGTGTGTTCATTTTTATAAAGAAACTTTCCATTAAATCATTTGGGGATATCCGGAACGTGGTCGAGTTATTTTCTTATTCCATATCATTATCATCTTTCTTATATAATACTTAGAAGGTATTATATAATTAAACCATTTTATTTTAATTTCCATCTTTTAGATATAACACTTGTCGTGTATTACATACGCTTCGAGTTATTCTTTTGTTGTGTAACCTATTATATAATTCACTGATATTGAATTAATACTTGGTTAGATTTTTCATTATGTAATATATACGGAATACTATTAACACTCTTGTTTACCGTTGATTTATTTATTTAACCAACCACCAAATTATTACAACTTTAAATCTAAATCTTTTATCAACGTATTACGTTGGTGTACTTATTCATCGGGAAACCCAAGCATATCATCCTAGGCTAAACAGTTAGGATCAACCGCAACTTCTTGGTCGAGCCGTTTCTGTTTCCGTTTCGACTTGTACTCAATGTGTACATTCCCACCAATCGTTCGTCATCATCGATGTGAGTTTATAGCCCCTCTTTCACTTGTTTTTCATTTACTTTACAAATCTCGGGGGAGAATACATGCTCAATATAACTTGTTTACATTTTTGTTCACAATATCTTTTACATACTATTCTACACACTTGGTTCACATACTTGATTTTGCAATTCATTACAAACACATTTACATGATTGATTTCAAATTGGTTTACATACTTAATTGCATAGCTCGCTATGGATACTTATTGACTGTTATTATTGGTCACGAAAGCATACATTACATTTGAAATGATTTTTCATTATGATGTATGGCGCCTCGGGGCCAACAAGCATTACATGCCCGAAGTGATCTTGAGGGAACACCATGTGAGGACCCAATATATTTAACACTGCCGCGAATGGGTACATAGCAACAAGTCTAACGTCACAGCTTCATTAACTGAAATCACACTGAGGGTGAGCGCGAATTTTAAAGAAATATATCAAATCGCGCGTGGATCCCTTGTTCGTGTGATTAAGCTATCGCAGGTACGAACACTATAGCGTGATTTCCACAGCGAATGATAAACAAATAGAGGTATTCGGATTACAACCCCCGTTGGGTGACAAGCTATCACTGGGAACTAACGTTATAACATGTCGGATCACGATAGGAGTAACAGTGCCCCCCGAGCAAATACATACTTTGAACATTTTGGTGAAAAAACATTAAAATTATCATGCATTATTTTAAAGAATCTTTAGGGATAAGATTGGTTACTTATGTAACAAAAAAGGGACGTGCAATTTTTATAAATATTTACAATGGTACCTGATGACACATGGATTAAATATATATGGCCGAAAGCGTTACATTCAAATTTAAACTAATCTAGAACTCACCAACTTTAATGGTTGACACCTTTTACCATTTTTTTTCTTAGTAAATTAGATGCTTGGATTAATTTGATTTGCATAGGACTCATTACATACAATTTTCATGGTGATAAGCCAATATAATGGGACAACTATTATTTTGATTTCAAAAATCAACGAGATTGTTATTAACAAACAGACACATTTAGAGGTCGTTCTCTTGAATCTTAGTGCTATTGTAATTATGAAGTAATGCCCCTGAGACATTTTCCGCAGCGACAACAATTTTGTGGGTGTAACACACACCCAAGGTGAGCTAACTAATGTTCTTTCGTATTTTCAGCTAGAGACGAAAGGACTAATGCTCTGTCGGAACCAAGCAAACTCCGATCTTACTACCGTGCTAAGGTCACTTTTATCAAGCTCAAAGCACCCACTGTAAAATTTAACCCTCAACATTTGGCCCCATCCATGGGACTTGGCATCCTAATCTACCCAAAAGAGGAGAACCGAATGAGGAATGGTTGACTCGCAGCCTATGGAGGAGGAATTTCAGGGAGTGGCGACAAGGGAAGCATGAACGAAAACCCATGGGGGACCTACCGAACCAGTCTTAAAAATGCAAAAAACCTATTCTTCTTCTCCAGCCTTCATCAGAGAAAACATTGATGTATTAAGAACCATGATTAAAGAGCATGACCAGCAAGCCAAGATGAAAGCCCACCAAGAAAACTTGCCTATGCCAATTCTGACAAAGAAGCTCCGGTCGGGTCACTGGCCAAAGGATTTTTCGATCGATTTTCTCTCGAATCCTCTGGCACATCTGATACTCATAGAAAAACTCGCTCTACCATTAAAAGTCAGAAGACTCCCTCCAAGAATAAAGAACCGACACACTTAAGAAGGTCAAGAAGGTTGGAAGACCGGAGCACAACTAAGGAAAATGCAAGAAGAGAAAGGTCCAAAGCCCAGGAGAAAGAGGTCCAGACACCAAGAGACGAGCTTAGACTCCGAATATGAGGAAGGTTCGGATGACGCTTTTAAAGAACTGAATTCACCCTACAAAAGGCCTAAACCCACTCCTTTTACCCAAATAATCACTCATTTCAAATATCATAAGAGGACAAAGCTTCCCCGAAACATCAGGGTATATGAATGAAATAAAGATCCGGAGGACCATTTAGGTATCTTTTCAGCGGCGGCCGAGCAAGAAGAATGGCTGATGCCCATTTGGTGCAAAATGTTCTGTTAAACCCTAAGAGGAGTGGCACGAAACTGGTTCGACGACCTGGACCTTAAGAGTGTAGACAGTTTCGAGGAGCTAAGTCAGAAGTTCTAGGAAGAATTTTCACAACAAAAAAGATATGCTAAAGACCCCACAGAAATTCACGGCATCAAAAGACAGCAGAATGAGGGTTTGCAAGCTTTCATGGACCGATTTAAATCTGAAAGCTCACATATAAAGGGAGTCCCTCCGGTCCTACGCATCTCAGCTTTCATTCACGGTCATAATCATCCAGAGCTTGCCAAGAAGCTCAATGACAAAATACCCAAAACGGTAGACAAAATGTTCAAAAGGGCCAGATCCTTCATTAGGGGAGAAGTGGTCGCTGGATCGGCATAAATGGTCTGTCCTTCTCAAGGAGACAAGGGATACGTTCGTCCGACATGGATCAGAGGACCTGAAAGAGAAAGAAACAGGGGCGGCCCAAGGGAAGCATGAAGGAATATGGGGGTGTACACTCCTTATCCTAGAAAAGACACTTTCACCCGCTTACCAAGACTCTGAAAGAAATCCTCGCCATGGAAAGCGTAAGTTTCCCAGAACCACCGCCTTTGATCTGAACTCCTGAAAAGAAAAACTTGAATAAGTTAAGTGACTACCATGGGGACAGAGGCCACAACACCAATGACTATTATCAGTTGAAGAAGCAAATAGAGGAAGCCGTGGCCTTAGGAAAATTGGATCATCTAGTGAAGGACATCTGCCAAAACAACCAGCGGAATGGGAACCAGGGAAGGAACGGTGTGAAGGTCATAAACATGATAAGGGTGGAAGAAAGCCGCAAGAGACCTTTTGAAGAAGGAAGGTCCGACATGATGAACTAACTCACATTCCCAGCAATCCCCCAAAGTCAATTAATGGACAAACCCGTCATATTAGAAGGAAGTCAAGTCTGAAGGATCCTTGTTGACGGTGGAAGTTCGTCAGAAATCATGTATGAACACAGCTTCAGAAACCTCTAAAGGTGCAAGGCTCCGATGACAGGTTTTTCAAGAGAAACTTTTCACCCCCTGGGGGTAATAGACCTTCGAGTAACTATGGGAAGGGAAGGAAGAAGTAAGACAATGCTTATGGAGTTTGCAATAGTAAAGTGTCATTCGCCGTACAACATCATAATAGGAAGGACCAAAATGAGAAGCCTTAGAGCAGTAGGTTCTACCATCCACTCCATGATCAAATTCCCTACTAACCAAGGATTCATAACAATGCAAACTAGTAGAGAGGCTCTGGGAGAATGCAAACACCTGGAGAGGGTGCAAGGCTCGTGGAAGGAGGTACAATGCGTCAATGTGAAGAGCAAATGTCCAGGATAAGGGATCAAGTAATCCTAAGATCAAAAAGTAACCCCGAAAGAGGGCCTACTTCGGATACAATGTAACTTGGAAAAGCGCGGAGCAAAGATGGCACAGAAGAAGTATTCACCATCATCCAGGAACGTTCAGACCAGCACGTAACGATGGGAGCAACGTTGACAACCGACTATAAGCAACTACTGGCAAACGTTGTATGGGAAAACATGGAGGTATTCGTATGGACCAGATCAGAAAGAACAGCTGTTCTACGATTCGTCATGGAGCATAAATTAAAAATATATCCCTTTGCTGAACCGATAGTTTATAAGAGGCGACCCGTAGCACCTGAAGGAAGACTAGAATTGAAATAAAAGGTGTTCTGTTAGTTAGGGGAAGGACTAATTAGAAAGGTTCTACCCCCCAAGTGGATCACCAATGCGATACCAATCAAACTAACAAATGAAACCTGGAAAGTACAGATGGATTACTCTGGTCTTAACAAAGCCTGTGCCAAGGACATGTATCCCCTTTTGGAGGAAGGAGAAGAGCTAGCATCTTTAATGGGATATCCGTACAAATGTTTCCTCCAACTTCCAAAAGAATACAACCAAATAAGAATGGCAGAAGGGGACGCAGAAAATACTGGGTTTCATACGGAAGAAGGAGTATATTGTTTCACCCACATGCCGAAAGAATTAAAGAACTTCACTGCTACACTTCAAAGGATGATGGAAAAGGTCTTAACCGATCAAAGAGGATGGAACGTGGAAATATACTTGGAAGTAATAGTAATAAAAAGCAAAAGTGAGCTGGACCTAGTTCTAGATGTAAAAGAAACACTAAGAAAGCTGAAAAGGGTAAACATCAAGATCGATCTGGCCATGTCCTCATTCAGAGTGAAGGAAGGTTTTCGGCTATATAGTAACAAAAGAAAGAGTAAGGGCAGATCCAGGAAGAATACAGACAATCATCCTAAGCCCCACCCCAACAAATCCAAATCAAATACAAAGCTTATTCCTACAACTAATAGACATTAGCAAGTTCATCTTGATGCTTGCGGAGCTGAAGCACCCCCTAAGTGAGGCCCGAACAAGAATGGAGACAGTAAAAGGACCTGGCTGGACGAACAAAGCTGAAGAAGCTTTCTGAAGGATCAAAAGGAAATTAGGCAAGTTACCAACGTTGGCCATCCCAAAAGAAGGAGAAGATCTAATGTTATGTCTACGGCAAAGAAACAAGACAAAAGCTCAATGCTATTGGTAGAGAGGGAAGGAACCCAGATACCTGTTTCCTATGTAAGCCGACCGCTGCAAGGAATGGAAATATGCTACACCCTAACAGAAAAAGGGTACAAGCACTAATTCACACATCAAGATCCCTGAGAACAGTCTTTAGAAAGCACAAGGTTAAAGTGGTAACCGATGGACCAATAGAAGAAACACTAAAGCTTTCCGGAAGAGAAGGACGATTGGGAAAATAGGCTACCAAGATACGTACATACGATATCTCATACGTCCAAAGAAAGAAGGTTGAAGGGTCAGTGATAAGGAAGTTCTTTGGTCAAGGAGAGCAAGTAGAAAAGATACCAAATGCAAACGAGGGGGGAACACTCAACCTAAGCAAGGAACTCCACACAAAATCAACTCTGACGCCAAGGGCCTAGAGATTATACCTAGGCAAAGAAGCAATTGAAGAAGATTCGGGCATCGAAATTATCCTGGTCAGCCCCGAAGAAAAGATGTATTCATATGCCATCCGGTTGAAGTTTAAAGCATCCAACTATGCCATAGATTGTGAAGCACTACTGGCAGGACTAGCCGCCTCTGATAATCAAGGTATGAAGGACTTGCATGTCTTCATTGATTCATTAACATTGGTTGCTCAGGTAGAAGGCAACCATACGCCAGCAGCAGAATAGGAGAGAAGGTACAAAAAGGAAATTATGGATGCAACGGTCCTATTCCATAGGTTCTGAATCACACATCTCCCAAAAATATTGAACCTAAAAGCAGAAGTGTTAACAGGGTTGGCAACTATAACACCCTGTGTTTTCAAAGTCTTTGACGACGTCAATAAATGTACTATTTATTGTTAGTATTGTACGTGTTTGCTTAAAATTGTAAACGTTAGGTTAAATCGCGTACGCCAAAAATTAGCGTTCAATGTAAACGGGCATCAAACAA
>BQNB010040207.1:0-15480 GCA_026074375.1 Tanacetum coccineum
TCTTTTTAGCTTGCCTTTGCATTGCATCACTAGAGACGTAAATGTTTTTGCGCTTCGTATGTAATTTAGGAGCAGTTTTGTTCTCAACATTCATTTGAATGGTACTTGGAGGTGTTGCCTGTAGGAAACAAAAGCCGCGTGTATCAAACACTGAATTAAATATGAAGAATTATATATATGTAGGTTGATAAAACACATGTATGTACCTTTGGATCGAAGTTAGTACTTGGAGGTGCTAAAGTGTTTACTACTGCTAGTACAAAGTTAGTACTGCTAGTGAATATTAGTACTGCTCAGAGAAGTTAATGCTGATGAAGAAGTTAATACTGCTAGTGTATAAGTTAGTATTGTTTGTTAGTTAGTACTGCTTAGTATATAAGTTAGTGCTGTTAGTGTTAATTAGAAAATGAAATTGTTAACAACATAAAAAATGTCTTACATTTGGTGGTGTCAATTGAGTTGACATTGACTGAAACTGCCCCCTTGTGCAGCCAACTGATTCTTCAGTGTAGTAACCATTCCCTCTGTTTGTGACATCTTGTTGGACAAATTCTGGATTAATAGTTCTTTTTCTTGACGTTCGCGTCTCTCATTATCAAGTTGACTTTGAAGTAACAAAATTCTTTCATCAGATGCTTGTCTGCTTCGGGGAAGATCAAAATACCTCTTGTATGTAACTCCATTTCCCACTCCTCTTGCATAATCTTCCTTTTCCTTACCTAACACAAATGTCATGGCATCAGTGCCATGATCAACCTTCAAGGTTCCTTCTTTGATCTTGTCCTCAGTTTCTTTCTACACAATATGGGAAATAGGTTATTATACGAAAATGAACATAATAATAAAATTTGCAGTTAAACTTACAAGTTTATCTCCCACTGATCTAATCTTATCATTTGGATATTCTCCGTCTTTGTTTACCCTTCCTTTCTACCACAGTGTACCACGCGGGGGTTCTTCATCTGGTTCAATTTCTTTTTTTTCGATCTTATAAACATCAAATACATACACATGTAAGTTAAACCAATATAAACGAAAGTATGATGCTATTAAATGCAAATGTGCAAATGTGTAATCTTACCATTTTCTCTTTCACAAGTGCGTATCCACCTCGTCCCATTGTATGCTGATAAACAGACTTGGAACGCGCCATTTTAGCTGCAGCTGATTTCACCTTGCAACACAAAATCATAAGGCGTTTAGATGTAGTAATGCTGCTAGTATAGAACTAATATATATGGAAACACAAAATTATGAAAGATATATGGACATAAATAAAAATGACTAATTAAAACCTTGTATTCCTCGGTGGCCGTGTACTTTACAAAATTGACCCATTCTTCGGCTTTTAAAATTGCACTATACTTCGTCGGGACTTCATTTAGTTTAGAAAGTGTATTTTGGTTGGGCAATATGTATGTTTGTCTCAATTTCCTTCTGAAATTCCTTAGAAGTTGACCAAGACGATTCATTACCAGCTTTCTGACTGTCAAGTCAACATCAAAATATCGCTGCAAAGATTAACACAATGTTGTTAATTAGTTGCACATAATGTAAATGCAAAGATAAACTTATGTAGTACTGGGTTAAAAAATAGTATATGTGTATCTCTTGCTTCTGAATCCACCTTCTTCCAGGATAGAATCTTCAAACCTATATGCTCAAACCTATATGCTCACGAACCATATCTCATAAAAAATCAAAAATAATGCTCTGTGTTTTCCTGATATCCTATTCAACGCATCGAAGGTTACACTGAGCATTATTCCATCGGGTTTTCCATATTCCTTACGAAACTTATATAACCTGGTTATGCCCCTCTTAACTACATTCCTATTTGAATAGTTGTTTTAATCGGTTTGTTCATTCATCCCATGGCATCTTCATAATTACTCCTCTGTAAATGATATCATAAATTCGTCATTTTTCAATTTCATTATAACTATCTTATTAGCCAATGGAGCCTGATCATCAATGGCTTGAGTGTCCATGATATTCAGCAGCAATGGTAAAAGAATATACGTAAAAGTGGTTAAGTTAAATGGTGTAAAAAAGAGATGTTATTCTTTGTTTTGGTTGCGCCTTTTTTTGGAGATGAAAAAGGGATTATGATATGAAATGAGGAAAAGGAAAACCGTTTATCTTTCCCATGTGAGTTTAAAAATTTTGGCTGCAATTTGGCACCAAATTTATTTTTTTTGAATTAGTGTAATATTTGACATTAATGATTTTAATTTAGTCCAAAAGTTGCAATATTTATTATTAAAGGTTATTAACAATTTAACTTATTTTAAAAAATTTAATTTTTATGATAATTAACATTATTAATAAGTGGTAATCGTACATGGTTTTACATCTTTCCATATTCCTTATAGTCTGAAAAACCAATCGAGGGTATTTTTCGGTAGTGGCTATAACCCGTGCCTAAAACCTTTAGTTCTTGACCAGTCCGACAAGCATAAACATAAACTAAATCACAAACATCCTTCGACACAAACTGTAAACCGGATCCCAGATTCAAATGCCCCATGAATCTACAACTACATTTAAAGATTGTATAATACGAAAATGATAATACATAGAATGGAAGTTACAAATACGAAAGATAACCGTCCATGCCTCATCATTCGTACAACCTGTGTTTGGTTTGCGAAACAAACTTAGACGATCACAAGAGCGATATCTACCTACCAAATCAAGGAGCTTAATAATCAAAAATAAAAAAATACTTAACAAGTTATTAATACATTACCTTACCTATTTCATTTTAAATTATAAAGCTTTCACATAATTATCCTGGATTACAATGCCTAATTAAACATTTTAAACAAAATAATAGCTTCACATAAACAACCAAGACAAATCAAAACATCCATCATCAATATTGACCCAAACAAAGAACCCTACACAAACCCTAACCCATCCTCTCCTCTTCACTTTAACTGCTTTCTGCTTCTCCACATTCTCCTCTTCTACGTCAGTGAGCCAGTGTTGCAAATCAGCCAGCTTTGCCTTCGGTTTACGTTGCTCATCTCTCAAACACATAATGGTGTCCCATACCTCCCCAACATCCTCTAAAGCTTCAAGCCCAGCAATAAGGGCATTCAACTGCCCAAGTTCATTCCTTGTGATGTTGACTTCAGGCCCCATCCTCGCAATAAACCCACGCCGATCTGCTATCTGCTGAGTCAAAATAAACTTCAGATACTCGTTTGGATCGGTCTTACCACTTAGCTCGATAAGATCATCAACAAGAAATGTTGCTTCGCTTCGCTCTTGCCATGGTTAGTGTTAGGGTTTTGGTTAATTAGAGAGATCGAGATGATGGAAATGGAATAAATAGGGAAGTGGTGCTAGAAACAAATATGGGAGGGGGTATAAATAGGGGAAGTGTGTGGTGGAGAAGTGGCAAATGAACATCATTGTGCAAGTTAATTTACGCAGGCTTCTCACACCAGGATTATTGGCTTCTCTCATCAATGAACAGGAAAGTTCATAATTCCCATATTACCAAACTAACCTCACACTCCAAAAACAAGAACAAAAATACTTAAAACCTTAAACTTACATCTGTTTCACAAATATAAACCCTCCCTAAAAATACAATATATTCTATTACAAAATTTAAAAAATTAAAAATTAGAAAAGTTTGAAAGGTAAAAATGTTAAAAAAAGCTACAAAATTTAAATTAAGACTTCCATAAATTTAATAAAAAAATAACTACAAAAATATAAAAAAAACTCACCCGTTGATTCCAATTTCGTTACGGTACGTTACTTCAAACCGGTTAATTCCAATTAGTTTAAGTACCTTTTTTTCAACCAATTATAGTTTCACGAGACACTATAGAGCCTATACAACCCAATACATATGACCTAAGGGTGTTCAAACAAAACTGTGAAACCGAGGAACTGCTAAATTTGAAACCGAAAAACCCGAAACCAAAAAAACCCGCTTATAATGGTTTGATTACGGTTGTTAGTTTTATATGTCTGCGGTTAACCGAACCGAACCGTGCATATTATACATGATTGTTACCAATAAACTGAACCGAACCGCCCCGTGAACACCCAATGCATATGACCCATATGATGTCAAATACCCATTAATGAATGTGACCAGTGATAACCTAATGCACATGACCCATGACCCATATGAATTAGTCATTATCACCAGTCATGCATGGGTTCCATTACACTAGCTATAATCCACTACCACCCAATGCACATGACCCATGACCCATGTTAATTACCCATTGTCACCAGTTATGGATGTGTCGTAACATGATCTATAATCCACTACAAACCAATACACATGGACCCATGACAATTAATTCCATTGTCACCAGTCATGGATGTGTCGTAACATGAAGCTATAATCTACTACAACCCAATGCACATGACCCATGACCATGTTAATTACCCATTGTCACCAGTCATGGATGTGTCATAAATGAAGCTATAATCCACTACAACCCAATGCACATTGTCCCATGACCCATGTTAATTTACCATTGTCACCAGTCATGGATGTGTCGTAACATGACACTCTACAGAAAACTAAGCAACCCATGGCATATGACCCATATGATGTCAAATACCTATTAATGAATGTGACCTAATGCACATGACCCATGACCCATATGAATTAGTCATTATCACCGGTCATGCATGGGTTCCATTACACTAGCTATAATCCACTACCACCCCAATGCACATGACCCATGACCCATGTTAATTACCCATTGTCACCAGTCATTGATGTGTCATAACATGAAGCTATAATCCACTACAACCCAATGCACATGACCCATGACCATGTTAATTACCTATTTGGCGGGAGTATTAGGCGGGAGTATTAGGCGGGAGTATTTGGCGGGAGTATTTGGCGGGAGTTTTTGGCTAAAAGTATTTTCCCGATTAATCCCGCCTAGAACGATTACAAGCTACTGAGAGGTCGACCGTCCGGCTATCGAGTCGCGATTTTTTCAACCTTTGCTATATTATCGTGGCTAAAGGTATTTTCCTCTGATATTGTCGTGAAATATTTCGTAAAATTCGTGACAATGTATTCCCCCCAAAAATTTCATGAATCCTGTACCAAATTAAGCACAGAAACAACTCCTCCTGGAGATCTAATAGGACAATAATACCATGCACAACTCCCTCTCATCTCACCACAAATCCCGTCACCACCACAGCTCTCATCACGTCTCGTCGCTGTCACTCTCCCGTCATAGACCCACCACTCCCGTCACCACTAGTAAGTATTCTTATATATGTTCCTTTAATTAAGTCAATCTTCTTCATAAACTGCTAAAGGAAATGAAATTAGGGTTCATGTATGGGTGATATTTATAAGGGGAAATGGGCCTCAACCATCTATATTAATTGCAACTAAAAACTATTCTTAAGTAAATGATAAGTTTAAGGACTTAAGGGACTAAATTGTTCTTAAGTAAATGTCAAGTTACCAGAATATGTTCTTATACTTTGAGTTTATATTGGTTTTTGTTCACCGGACCCTTAAACTAACGATGGGGTGACCTGCAGGGACTACAACCAATTAATCTTCAATGGCGGACTTGGACTTTGAAAACCAACACAATATGGTGGCGTTCTTGACAAAAACATAAGGGAATGATGATTTTGCAGACATAGTAGACTTCTTGAATGCTAGCTCTATCAGATATTCATTAACTGTAAATCCCACTGTATATGTTTCTTACATTAAGCAGTTTTGGTCTACTGCAAAGACCAAAACAGCTAATAATGAAACACAAATATATGCCAAGGTTGCTGGCAAGAGTGTAGTAGTAACAGAATCATCAGTCAGGAGTGATCTTCACTTTAATGATGAGGATGGTGCTACTTGTCTAACAACTGTTGAGATTTTTGAAAACCTTGCATTGATGGGATATGAAAGAGATTCTGATAAACTTTCTTTTGAAAAGGCTTTATTTTCCCCTCACTGGAAGTATCGTTATACTACCATCCATACATTGCTTGAGTTCAAAATCAACTGCTTGGAATGAATTTTCAACAAATGTAGCATCAGCAGTTATTTGTTTAGCTAAGGGTCAAAAGTTTAATTTCTCAAAATTAATTTTTGATGGTATGTTGAGGAACTTGGATCCTAAATCTAAAAAAAATTGATGTATCCAAGGTTTTTACAACTATTTTTGAACAATCAAATTAAAAATTCATTTTGTTTAAAGGGACATTATAAACAGCCTTTTCTTACTAAAAGGTTTTTGCAAAACATGAGAAGGAAAGGCAAAGATTTTTTTTTTAGGTAAAACACACTTTGTTTCAAAATATGTTGCAATTCGTGCAAAGAGGTGAAGTTCAGGACAACCCTCTGTACCCCAACCAACACCTTCCCTGCTCAATCTTCGAAAGAACAGTTATCTGTTATTCCATCTATCATCAACAACCACCAAAAGGACCAAAAAATAGGAAAGGTAGAAAATTGTCAAACAGGGTTCTTGATCTGGAGAAGGCAATGACTGCTCAAGCAAAGGAGATTGCTATCTTAAAGAAGAGAGTCAAGAAGTTGGAAAAGAGGAAAAGATCAAGAACTCAAGGGTTAAAACTCTTCAAGATTGGTACTTCCAAAAGAAGAAGTTTGGATAAGGAGGATGCATCCAAACATGGGAGGAATTTGAACGTAAGGTTAATATCAGAAGAAGATGACTTTGATGTGGGTTTGATGTTGTTGAGGATGAAGGTACACACATGTTGAAGGAGATCAGAGCAGTGGTTATTGCTGCTGCAGAAGTAGTTAATGCTGGTGTATCTGTTAGTACTGTTGAACCAAAAATACCTCCAACAACAACAACAACACTTCTTAAAGATGATGAGGTTACAGTTGCAGCTACCCTTGTGCAGATGAGTGAGACATCAAAGGTAAAATTAATTGTTTTTGAAGATGTGGAAGAATCTGCTAAGGAACAAAGAGAAGTTAAAGCTCCAATGGTTGAAGAAGATGTCCCACTCTAAAGAAACTCAAAAACAGCTAATTATATTGATGAAGAGCTGGATTGGAGGGAAGCTTGAGATTACAAGCTAAACAAGAAGCATAGCATGCAGAACAAATACATTTAGATCATTTGTTGGCTCAAAGAATGCAAGAGGAGCAAGAATTGACTGAGCAACAAAAGAAAAGACAAGTTGAAGTGCTAGAATCAGCGAAGTATTACACTGAGGAGGATTGGGACATCATTAGGGCTAACGTTGAGTCAAATGCAGAATTGTCCAGATTCCTTCTAGGGAGAAAAATGGGCCTAAAGGAAGACTGTGCAACAAGGATGGTGAACTTCTAAATACTTTTTAAGAGAAAGAAGTTCTTTGTTGATCAGAGCTCAGGCAAGGAGTAACAGGCTAACGACACAAAACTAACAAGTACCTACATGTCCACCTATCTGAAGCATCAAGGATCATGGACTTTTGCACAATTGAAGAAGTTATCTGATGAAGAGATCAAGGCAAAATATGAGAGGTTGGTCAGAAGTATAGCAAACTTTGTACCTATGGGAGCTGAAGTTAAGGAGGTTCCAGTTACAGAGGAGCCAGTAAAGGAACCAACAACTCCTAAGCAGGAGGAGATTGAGCAGCCAATCAAGAAGTCAGGGAGACATAAATCAATGGCTAGGAAGAGGAAGTTGGGTCAATCAACTGCTAAGGAGGATGAAGAGTATGAGAAAGAAAAAGAGGAGTGAGTCTATTTTGATCATTTGCTTTGATGGAGGCATAAGGAAGTGGACTATGAGATACTTGATCAAAGGTCTCCAATCATTGCATGAACTCTGAATATTATGGACCGAAATCAATACATGATGAACGTTTGGTTTTTTTTTTTTTTTATTTTTTTTTTTTTTTTTTTTTTTTTTTTTTTTTTTTTTTTTTTTTTTTTTTTTTTTGTTTTTTTTTTTTTTTTTTTTTTTTTTTTTTTTTTTTTTTTTTTTTGTCTTTTATTTTTTTTTTTTTTTTTTTTTTTTTTTTTTTTTTTTTTTTTTTTTTTAGTTTTTTTTTTTCAGGGGTGATAATATGAATGTAGTCACCAGATTAAATGGAAGCAAAAGGTACTTTAGTGTATTGTCCAGAGTCTTATCTATTTTTAACAGAGATGATTTGTCTGCTCTATACAGCTAGTGATTGATAAATTCAAGATGAAGATTACCTGGACGGATTTGATTTAAATACTTTGGGGAGATTTGACATACAATGTTCCTCCAACGGAAGAAGATGATGTGGAATCTCACGAGAAGTGGATTATTATGACTGGAAGTTACATAAACATCTGGTGTTCGTACTCTGAAGACTGACATGAATTGGTCATTCACATGCTAGTTTAAGAAGGAAGTCCCTTTGATGTAAGAAGTGTTGTTGTAGATGTTAGAGTGAAATTGGAATGAAGATAACAGTACCTATGCAACTGGAGCTTATTAAATTCATCAAACCAACAGATATGTAAAGAACCAGCTAATGAAGTTTCAATTCAGCATGCTTCTTATGGTCAGAAGGGTTGGCTTCTTGTGTTTTGTGGGTCAATTGGAAGGGTTGTTTAGTGTTAATAATGTTCAGTTTGTATCTGTGAATTAAGGTTATGGGATGTATAGAAGTTTTGCTAGATAATCCTAATTAATGAAAGTTATGATGTTTATTAAAGTTTAGGTGTTAGTTATGATGTTTAGAACTGGTTAAAGTACTTATTACTGCTAGGCTAAACTTAATACTGCTAAGCTAAGTTAAAAATGCTAGCTAGTACTTATTAAAACCTTATTAAAAGTGAAACAAGCTGAAAATAAGCAGAGGGAGAAAAAGCCCACGGTTCAATATGTATTTCTATAAGCACTCTTTAAGCTACTAACCAAAAACAATGAAGTTTAAACTTCTATATTAAACAGGGAATGCATAACATTAACAAATAGGTTGCTCTGGCAAGATTGGTCAACTCCGCTTGACTTCTATTAAGGGTGGCCGGTTCAATTCTTTGCTGGGGTGTAACATCCTTTTTTATTTTCTTGTTATGAATATATTGGTTTTTTTTTTGTATTTAGTCACATACAACTAAGCATAAAGTGACCAAAAGTGTTAATAAGTGTGACCATATGGTGTTTAAATTGAAGAAATGTGTAATTTGTGTGACTATTGATTATCCAATGGCCACATGAATTTGATGTTTCTGTGACCTTTTGTAATATTTAGCCACACAAAGCATGTTTGTTTTGGGTATTTAGTCACATACAACTAAGCATAAAGTGACCAAAAGTGTTAATAAGTGTGATCATATGGTGTTTAAATTGAAGAAATGTGTATTTTGTATGACTATTGATTATTTAATGGTCACATGAATTTGATGTTTGTGTGACCTTTTGTAATATTTAGCCACACAAAGCATGTTTGTTTTGGGTATTTAGTCACATACAACTAAGCATAAAGTGACCAAAAGTGTTAATAAGTGTGACCATATGGTGTTTAAATTAAAGAAATGTGTATTTTGTGTGACTATTGATCATCCAATGGCCACATGAATTTTATGTTTGTGTGGCCTTTTGTAATATTTAGTCACACAAAGCATGTTTGTTTTGGGTATTTAGTCACATACAACTAAGCATAAAGTGACCAAAAGTGTTAATAAGTGTGACCATATAGTGTTTAAAGTGAAGAAAATGTGTATTTTGTGTGACTATTGATCATCCAATGGCCACATGAATTTTATGTTTGTGTGACAAAACGTTTTTGTGACATATATGGCATTTGGTCACTGTGTGTGAAGTAAATGTGACAAACACATTAGCTTTGGCAAGCTAACAGAAAATAAACTTTAAACAACCCAAAAATAAACCAGTTAAAATTTAAGTTACGTGACCATATGTAATGGATTTTAGCTACACTTAAATAATGTGTGACAAAACGTTTAGTGTGACCATATATGTCATTTAGTCACATTGTTTAAGTGTGTGACAAATATTTGTCACTATTTATATGTATATCGTGACTAATACTTCAAACTTAACGTGTATTGTTCTCACGTTCCAAATTCTATGTGTCCCAATCACGAATATTCACCAGGTTCTTTTAGGCCACTGATGTTCGGTTGTGTGGCAATACGTTCTAATGGTCCACACGATAAAAATGTTATGTGTGATAATTAGTAAATGGTGTCTTTTTTTGGGTTACCTTTTGGTCAATAATTATGTGTATGTGTGGCGTTCCATTTTGCCCATGTTGTGACCAAAAACAGTTTTTGTTCTAAGTGGACAACTGGTTTTGCAACTATTGGCAATCGTTTTGCAAGTATTTTCAAAAAGGCTTGACAAAACAACGTGTCACTGGATGGGATCAACCGCCGTTACAGATAATGCAAAGTTGTATGCTTTGTCATATTTACAATGTTAGATTATGGGAGCTATTATGGAATGGACTTTACTTAATCTCTTCATCATCCAACATTTTCCGATCCCTTATCAAGATTTCAAGACTCATCATTTTAGTCATTACATGACTAGTTTCCTTGAAATTTCAAGACGTGCTCGAGACAGGTATCACAACCTGAAAGATGATGATATAATGAAAAATATCTTTAATTCAGGGAGATACAAAGACAAAGTTGGAATGAAAATTCCAGATTGGATGATTTCAGAAGAAATGAAGCACACAGAGCATTATCGGATGTATGCGGAGGTGTTTGGGTTAGATGTTCCTCTGACTCAGTCACAGCCGACTGAGTCTACCCAAGGAACGCATAGGACACCTAGCGCCCCTAGGTCACCTAACCCTAAAATGGATACAACAGAGTCAAGTGCTCCAAAACGATCAACTGTGATTCATTTTCGTCTTCCTGAAAGGAGATCCACACGTCTTACTCCACCAGCTCCAGTGCCAACTGTTGATAAAGCAGATGAAATGATTTTACAAGACACATTACAAGTAAGTCTTGCTGAGCACAAAAGTCGAGAAGAGCAAGAAGCTAGAGAAAATGTGGAACTGGTCAAAGAGCACTTGGCGTCTGTAGAGATTGAAAAGATGGTGGAAGGATCAGAGAATGTTATTGATGATAGCTTACTCCATAGGAATGATGAACCAAAGATTCTCGGCACTAGGTTAGAGCCCAGGAGTGATAAGAAAAGTCCAGAGGTGGAGATCACTAATGATGAAGAGGTAGAAATTACTAATGTTGTCATACCTATGAATGTTAATGAAGAGGAGGAAGAAATAACTAATGAAGTGCATAAATTAAAGCGAAGGGAGAAAGGGAAGATTGTAGAGGAGTCTAGGAGCACACCATTCCCTAAACCAATTAGATCTCCTAGGATTCATACTGATCTCGTATCTTCGGATACTGAGAAACTCCAGGAATTGACGGTAAATGATACTACACCATCATCAAGATCACCCAGCACCAACTTATCTAAAATAAACCGACTTATATCATTATTCAAAGCAAAACCTGCTCGTTTCAAACGATACAAGAATTTCTTTCAGGAGTTATATGGACGTTATGCATATTTGTTTAAACATCTGAAAGCAAGGTTTCTGTCAAGGAAGTCATTTGACACTCTTGCTAATCATCTCCAAGAAGTAATGGTCGAATCATTACCCACTATGGTAGATACGCATATTAAGGAGCAAGTTAAAAAGCAAGTTCCTGAGCAGGTTCGAGATCAAGTTCCAGTGTATGTTGCGGAAGGGTTGATTCTAGAAAGATAAAAGACTAAAGAAGAGATAGAACGGATGATTGCTAAAGCTATTTTACAAGAGCGTGGGAATATACAGGCTGAAATTTCCTCACAAATTCAGAAAGCTATTGATAATCACATTCCTTCTCAAGTTGATACGTCAGTAAGAAGTTATATGTCTGGACATATTCTTCATGTTCATCCAGTTCAATCACAAACACCCTCTGTTCCAGAACAACAATATCAACTGTATCTCTCTATGAAATTCGATCCTCAGTTGCAGCAACAAGACATAGCAATACTGGTAGCACTTGAGATGCTCTGCGCTGAGAGTCTTAGGTACCAAAAATACATTTAGAACTTCTGCGTTCGCCTAAGAGATAGTCAATACTCTGTTGATGCTCATCCTGAGGGGGAGAATCGTGCAAAGCGGCATAAGACTTTTGAGTATGAAGCATATGTGTCTGGAGAGTCATCGTCTGGACAGGTTAATGAAAATGAACAAGGTCCATCAACTTCAGGAAATCAAGAGCAAGAAGATGATTATGATTTTTGGACTGAGTCTTATGCTTCAGATGATGATGAAATACCAACGAAGCAAATGTCACAAGATATTATGGAAGAAGTATCACTGACAATTGATGAAGCAAAATTAAAGAAAATGGTTGATGAGATGTTGAGACAAAGATGTACTTCAGGAGTTGGCATCATATCACATTGATCAGATGAAGAAATTTCTGAAAAAGTGAATTGTTTGGGAAAGGAGAAAGGAAATTCGTGTTTCCACATCGACGAAAGTACTATACTTCGAGTTCAAATGGTATCAGAGAGTTCCTGAAGCTCCACACTATCTCTTATAAATCCAAGACCTTTTATATGCTGAAAGAAAGGAAGTTCAGGGCCTGAGAAGATAGTATTGTCACTTCACAATGTTTCCCTGCAATACTCTATAATGATGATGATATCGAAGAACCATAATCAGATGGGTGGAATTAAGTGGGTTTGTTAAGGAAATTTAATCTTTTGCCGATCTTGGTGTTGAAACATAGAAGAATCTCATGCAAAGATTTCTACATAAGGAAACGAAAGAGCTTGGAAAACAAAGGAAGTAATAGTAATTTATCGTACTCAAAGATCATTCAGTTATCAAGACGTACTAGGGATTTAGGTCATGAACACAAGTCTTATCACTGAGATAGTTGCCAGAGAGCTAATGAGTGATTGTGTCGATTACCGAGCCTGATTACAAGAATCGCAATAAGATAATATTGAGGATCATGTATTGCTGATTATGAATGGCAATGGTACTTGATATGCAGAACCATGGTTTGGCTTGTATGAGTCTTTATCAGTATTCATCAGAAGTTCAGTGATATGGGAAAGAGTGCATGATTTTCAACTTGGAATTGAAAGTTATCAGCAGAAAGTTAATCTCACTGCACCAATAATATCTTTCCCAGGAGTTGAAAAACACAAAATGTTCTCCATCATCTATGAGCCCGTGCATGGAATCATATACAAGAATAGCAAGAAAGAGAAAAGGGTGATGAGACATTCAGAGATTCATAAGTTTTGTGATGCAACGCTAAACAGAGTATTAGAAGGATTAAGGAGTTACAATAATGATGTTAAGTATGGATATATTCAAAGAGATCTCACCAATGAAGAAGTTGAGTATCTGAAATTGTTTGAAGAAGAGATTGAAGTAAGATTGAAGTATCAAAATCAGATGAGAAGATGGGAGATGTATGTGAATGAAAGACCACTTGGACCACGAAGAGAACGCCCAGAATAATTGACCTTTAGGGGGAGATTGTTAGGTTCGTAAAAAGTGTCGATTATGTGATTTAGTTATTAGTCTTTATTTTGTTTAGAATAAAAGTCGTTTGTAATTAGTATATTATGCTAAAAGTAAGAAATAACATAATTACCAAAGAATAGGGACTAGAAGTGAAACATTAGAAATAAAGAAGGGAGAGACCTCCTTCCTTCGCCCTATAAATACCCCTTCTAATCATCATTAGAAGGTGATGCCTTGTAATAAACTTTTCCTTTTTCCCTCCATTTTAATAACATTTGAAATTTAAATACTTGTCATCCTCTACTATTCTCTCCAAGCTTTAATAGTTGATTATGTATGATTCAAGATAAACAAGACCTATCAACCCTCGAAACCTACCCCTAAGAACATGTGATTTGACTTAACCTATAACTACTAAAGACTTCCCCTTGGAAGCTTTTAAAACCCCAACTAGATCCCTAATTATCTAGGCTTGATCCCTTAGATACAAGACTTTCCTTACAACTCGATTGATTGAATGATACATAGTTGAACCAAGTCCTAACCTAACCTAGAGACTCGATTCTAAAGAAAGGGTATGAGAAATAAGACCCTCGACTTATAACACATAAGTGTGGATTAGGTACTTGTGTGTCTCTGATGACATCAAATAACGTCTATTTTATAACATCATTTATCCCATCTTATTAACCCATTTTGTATAGTTATTGCAAAGAATTGTTATTTAATTGTTTATATTTGAGAATTGCAGTAATTATGGAGTAATTGGTGAAAGATAGCAAAAGGCGCGCATTCTGGAGCTTAAATGAAGATATTTTGAAGATTACTATTCTGAAGACCAATACGCTATCATCAAGGAAGATACGGCGTATCTGTGCCTGCACTCAAGGTTTATAATAGTGTCAAATCATCATACAACATAAATTCATAAACTTTTTTATGTTATAGATCTTTCTCCACTATGCATATTCTGAAAGATATCAAGCGTGGTCTCTACTCCAAGAAATCCCCAATACGCTGTATCCAATACTTGGATACGCCGTATAGAACCGACTTCCAGACCTTATAAATAGAAAACTCAAAAACGAGTTTTAAGTGTGCTAAATCATATTCTCGATACCTAAACCATGAAAGTCGATTTTTAGAGGAGAAAAAGAGCATAAGAGGTCGAGCAACGTTATCAATTCCATATGAGACATCGTGTAATTCTATATACTTTAGTAATCGTTCAGTTTTTGGTATCATTCGTTAACTCGGTTAGTTTACCTTGGCTAAATAATTACTCTTGTATTTATTATGACGTTTGAAGGCTAATACCTTTGGGTATTAGCCATTATTATGAAGATCTGAATGTTTGGTATTTGTTTATCTCGATTTCTTGATTTATCGTTGAATGCTTGTTTATGTTTATCAATTTATACTTGTTTACGCGCTTTTGTATGCGGCTTATCATTTAACTGGATCTAGTGACACGGACCAAGTAGATCTAGAGTTCGGGATAGCTCTCCATATAGTAATATATACATCTAGAATCATAGGATCACAAATATTGTCCTTCTAAGTTTGTGTCTAGGATACGCTTCGGGCTTAACTAGTTAATTGGATATTACCAATGGTTTATTGATCGTGTTGACTAGCAGGTGACCTAGATAATTCAACAAGTAACGTTCTGATTCCATTGGATAGTTGGACAAGTGGACTACTAGTGTATAAATTGCCATTAAGCGGTAAGTGGGTAAAGTCTCTATGAGATAGGGTTTAACAAGATCACCATTGCTTTAATCTCTAAGATAGATTATAATAAGCAAATAAGGATGCTTTATTTGGATGCTTTAATTGTGACAGAATTAATGTGTCTAGGTCTTAGGATGATGTAACGTCTAAGTCTTAAGAATGATATGCCGACTCGAGAGAAAAAATCATTGCACTTAATAAACAAACTAACATTCTAATCGGATTAATAATGGTTAATACAGTTTTCTTATATTTGGCTCG
>BQNB010040207.1:18983-21483 GCA_026074375.1 Tanacetum coccineum
ATGTGAAATTTTTGGAATGTAGTTCTTTGTTATATCAAGCTTGATCTGAAGAACGATAGGAATCATCTCCCCTAAAAATAAGACAAGTCATAACTATATAAATTTATATTTCTGATTCGCATTTCAAATCCTAGTGTGTGCCTAATTGCAACAAATATGGAGTAACGATTATTTCGACTCTAAACTAAAAGAAAACCTAAGAAATAATCCAAACGCTCATTTATTTAATTTTGCTCAACCAAGAATGTCGAAAAATATATGTTAGATTATATATTTCGGCAATAAGTATGAGATCATTGTGTGTGCATGTTAAACAATTTTAGCACATATCAACAATATACAAAAATAAATTTCATGAGTTCCTAGTCGTGAGAAGTTTTTCGTAAAATAAATTGGGATCTATATTATATATGTAAATATGTATTTATAATTTTCAAGAATGGAAATTAAAGTTGTGTGAAATTTCGAGCGTTTGCAAATATGCAATTTCTATGACTATAGGAAGCACATTAGTTGTTTGTCAAAAAAAAATTGTTTCTGGTTTTTACAATTTTTTTTGTTATGTCAGATGGCCGACCCCTTTATTGATAAGGGGTCTGCATGTATTAAGGTGGTCGGTCCCCTTACAGACCAGGGGGCCGCCCCTCTAACGACTTATTTTCCTGATTTTTTGATTTTGGTAAATTTTAATAATTTTTTAAGTGAGATGTGATATTTTCATTTTTCTATTATAATTGGGTATTTTGGATAAATAGGTGAAGTTTATCAATAATTTTAGTAATACGATTACTTTAACGGAAATTAAAGGTTTTAGTCGTTTTGTTCCATCATTCCTATACATATTAAAATAAAGAAGTCTTGAAATAAATAATAAAGATATGTTTACATTTTTGACATTACTTTTCTATTGTAACAAGTTACTATGTAATAAATTATCAACGACTTGCGTTCTAAATCTATATAGTTAGTGTTTTTAATCGTACTTATTTTTACAAGTTTACCATTACTAGTGCTTTTTTGGTTGACATAATCTCATGCATGATCAGATTCGACATATACTACGGTTTCTATGTCGGACCCCTTAGGATACCATAATCCCAAGTGTGTAGTGCCTTTAATGTATCGGAAGATACGTTAACCCACTTCACAGATGAAGTTTTGGGATCCTCTTGGAAGCGTGCACAAAGGCAAGCACTAAACATGATATCGGGCCTACTTGCCGTTAAGTATAATAGGCTACCTATCATACCTCTATATTTAGTATTATCCACGGACTCACCTTCTTCGTCTTTCGTGAGTTTTGTTTCCATAGACATGGGAGTTTTCATAGGTTTAGAGTCTTCTAATCCAAATTTCCATAAGCATTTTCTTATATATATTTTGATGATTGAAAAATATACCACTTTTAATTGTTTATTGTAATCCTAAGACAAAGTTTAGTTCGCCATCAACTCATTTCAACCATACGTCATGACTTAGCAAAATCATCACACAATTCCTTGAACGTTTAGCCGAAATGATGCTCGACATATATGTAACAATTATGTGTTAGAGGTTATTCTTTTTATAAAGAGTGTGTATCTACATAGTCCCATAGTATAGTCATTTTAATGAGAAAGGCTTTTAACCTATCGAATACCAGGCTTTAGAGCTTGTTTGAGGTCCATGAAGCGCTCTTGAGTTAAAAACATGGATTAGTTTGTCTCCAAGTTAATTGATCCTGAGGTTCTAACATAAACCCTCCTCATATAAAACCATTAGGAATGCACTCTTCATACCATTTGGAAATAGGTTTGAGAATCTATGCCAGCATAACTAAATAAAATTATTATAGATTAAATCCTAGCTACTGGAGCAAAGAAATTTGTCATAATCAATTCCTTATTGTTGATTATAACTTGCGTCGACCTGCCTCAGCGTTATTCTAGACACACCCCATTTCATCAAGCTTGTTTCTATATACCCATTGGTTCTAATAATATCCAGATCTTAGATTTGGGACTAAATCCCGAACATCGTTTTGCTACAAATTGTTAACTTCTTTTGCATAGCAACTACCCAACCTTTTCATCTTTTAAAGCGTCATTATATTTTTTTAGTCTATGGTATGAAGAAAACAAAAGAAAATTACTTTTGTTTTTGAGCTTGTGAGATAAAGTTCTTTGATGTAGTTACCAATAACATTTTCTAGTATACTCTTAGATTCTTTTATATTTATGATTTCATTACTTTCTAAAAGATTTAATTTTCGACATCATTGCCTTAAGGTCTTGTTTTTATTATCAACCTTAATACTTCTTCTCGGCTAAAGCACATCCTCCAAAGGTGATAGTTCTAGCGGGAGGAGTTTATCGAATGTCACATTTATGATTCTCACTTTCATTGTTTGTTGTGAAATTATATAAGCTTTTCAAATTTGCGAAGATCCTACGGAAGACACACCTCCGTAACGACTTTGGTCGAACTTGTGAGAATAATATTTTGTATTAAAGAATGAACA
>BQNB010040207.1:28983-47554 GCA_026074375.1 Tanacetum coccineum
TTACAATCCTCCATAACACTAATATAACGGAAATCTAAAATCCATATTCAAATCACAATGTCTGATTTGTACGATATCAAAATCAGTGTTAGGTCAAGTGTTAAGTTGCTTCCAGAAATTAAAGGGCTTTTGTCAATGAAAGCAGAATCATGAAAGTATTTAAGGATACTGTTATTTTGTCATGTGGTATTCATCTCAACGAAATGATACCATATAAGGATTATGTTTTTCAACATCAGGTATATGTCTCTAACCTTCGACCTGATTGTCCTCTAGTTATATTCCATATAGGGGATCATTGGTTAGAGTTTGGTCGAAAATAATTTTGTTAGATTACTGGGTTTCGATTGCCCACTGTCTCAAAAAACAGGTCCATTGAGTACTTTCTTCGATCATAGTCTTTAGAAAATAAAACAAGAAAAGTTTTAAGAAAATAAAAGGTTTGATCTTTTAAATGTTCATTAAAGCTTAAGCAAACTTGGTTAAGATATAGTAGATAAGATGCTGTTCGTTTGTGTTTTGTTGATTTCCAGTGATTAGTTTTTATGGTAAAGAGAAAGGAATTTCTTGACGAAACATCTAAGTGTTTGTAATATTTTGATGCTTGGATTGCTTTCCTTTGTAATAACATTGGAGAAATTTTATAATTGACTGTAAAATGTGGTTTTCTAACATACCGAACATCAATGGCTGAGCTAAAGAAGAACCCAAATTTCAATGCCACATACAATTTATATGGGTTTGCTTGGGCATTCAAGGTTAGACAATTATGTACTGTTAATTTTTGTTTAAAAGTAAACTAACTTAGGTTTTGTATAATAATGCTTTGCGTGGTTTACTGGGAAAACTTTCGGGAAAGGGGAAATTAGGTATCACAATCTTATACAAGGCCTACATATCTGAATAGGCATTGTCAACTATAACACCCTTTCAGTTAGTTGCACAGCATAAGTAAAACTAGAATACTAACATTTTTGTCAAAAAACAGATTCTAACCAATAATTAACAAAACACAATTTCTATACAATAACCTGATTATTTTGCTATAGATATGGATTTTGGAGAGTTACCCCAACATAAAAAAAATGGTGGTCTAAAAAGGCGAACGTGATCCCACGTGGTCTTGCATGGTCAAAGGTTACAAAGTTTGGAGAAATCAGATTAAAAGAACTATAGGACCGGTAAACACAAAAGTCAAAAACTTTATTTGACATAATTCATTTGTTTTTCTATCATGTTGTACGTGACCATTATTTATATTTATTTCTAGATGTCAAATCCAAATGTGGCCCTTATTTCAAGTCCTGAAAAGATGAGTCAGGCATGGTTTAAGGCTAGTGCTGAGTTTATTAAAGGGTTGGATGATCAAGACGGTACATTTTTTCAAGATGACCAAGGTAGAGAAAAATTTATTGAACAACATAACGGAATGTGTGGTGACACTAAATATGGTACTTTTGTTGATGGAGTTATAGGAAAAATTTGTCCTAAAATGAATCGAATGTCAGTTGATGATGGGGATGTTTTTTGAATTCTCCAGTCAATATGGGGATGGTGTTGGATTCACAACAAAAGATGTTATTGAACAAGCGGCAATGCTTCCAACCATGTCGTCAAATAGTCCACAAGCAGGAAATGCTACAGTATCTAAATTTTGTTGTTGAATTTGATGCTCTTAAAAAGGAAGTTTATATAAAGAGACCAAAATGACATTTATGAATTGACAAAAATATTTTTAAAGTTAGAGACTTCCGAAACGTTTGTTAAGTTAAAAAAATACGTACAAATGATTGTGGTTCCGAAATGAATCAAGGTATTGCAACCAAAAAATCTAATGTGGCGTGTCTATTGAAGAGACGCCAAACTTTTCTTCCCATCATAATGATAGTTTAAATCATATTGGTGGTGTGTCTATGAGGCAAAGGTTAGCACGCACATCGCTTCTGATTTTATTGTATGCATGCTGCTTCTTGAAATGTTTTTACTTGTAAATTGTTTAAATTACTACACCAAACATTGACTGATATAATTAAAAAGCAGGCTTCATCCTCTTCTCACATCCTGAAATGACAAGAGTGTCTTATTTAGACAATAACATGGAAATAATGGTCAAAATCAAGAGGTTATATATTCTCAGCATCATTTGAACTTCTAATAAAAGCCTTTATCTTAAAATAAAAATCCAGCATAGATCGGTTGTACTCCTAAAGTATATGATCCTATGTTTACGTTACCATTATCCCAAAATATGACTTTGATGAAGCTATGTATGTACATATACTTATCTTTGATAATTTATTACTACAGACAAAATACTCTACTATCTTTTCCTTGTATCTAAATTTAACAGTGGAGAGTTATATGATGAGCTACATGTTATTGTTCACGATGAAGATCTACCTGCCAAATCAACTTAAATTATCTGAGTTCAACAAGAACCCGATAAAGTTGATATCAAAGATGGGATTTTAGAACAACAACCAAATGCTGATAAAGGAAAAACAACGGTCATTTTCAGGAACTGTTGGGGGGTACATTAAAAGGTCCTAGTTTAGAAAGTTTAGGCACCCTTAAATTTAGAAGAAGAATCCATGCGCTTTAAGACCATACTATTTGTGAGTCTCACAAATAAGAAAGAAGAAGATAGCTATGTCTTTGAAATCACCATTTGGTCAACAATCAAATACAACTCCAGTTCCCACAAAAAGAAAGACAAGGTTAAAGAAAATAGATGGCATTGTGCTGCCTTTCGATTTAGAGATACATTACTTGTTATTATCAATGTTTAATTCAATATATTATATTTTAGTATATTAGTCATATGTCCAAGTGATTACAAGATATCTCCGGACAGCCACGAATTCGGTCAATCAATCATATAATGACACATGACCCGTTTGTTAAGGTTTGGCTTAAATTCTTAGTTAATTTATAAATTATAAATTTAGTATTATTTATAATCAATTTTTTAATTTTTGTTTAACTAAAGCTTCAAGACCAATGGATGCAAAAGTGACAAGTTAAGTTCCTGAGTATATGTATAACGTGTATAACCAACAAGGATCTCCCAAAGTAATGGTTCCTTGGAAAACAACTTGTGATAGTTCGTTCTTTTTGGTTGAAGGTTGTCTTCTTAACATTGGTAAATCAGAACAGGTTTGATTGACAAAGTACCTATCGATGCCTAATGTAAACATTGGATCATAACTCATTCAATTCTATTTATATTTTTAATTTCCATTCACAGCACCTTGATTTATGGATTGATCTAATGTGGTCTCTAAGACCACGCCAGCAGATGGGCATTGTAAGCCCTCATTTCTCAACAGCTTCTTAAATGGGATGATGCCGAGTATTTTTCATACTTGCCATATGTATCCCCTGCCCTGGATAGAGGTTTGTTTCGCCCAAATTTTTTATTATGTCAAATTAAAGTGTTTGTTAATTTGTTATTAATTGTTACTTAATTATAAATCAGGTGTATTTTTTGATTAATGAACCGAAAGAACATTGGTGTCTTGCTGAGCTTGAAATACGTACTGGAGTTGTTACATTTTATGATTCACTTGGTTGGGATGGTGGAAGTAGAAGACGTTGGTGGAGACGAATAAAGAAGGTATTTCAAGATAAACTAACTCTTTATCTACTCATGCATGGTATATTTGGTAGCAAGGGCATATCAGCTGATGACTATAAGATCACATACAATTATGCCTATGTTCCATTTCAAGCATCGTTATATGGCGACTGTGGGATATGGGTCTGTATATTTATTTACAGATTATGCCGTAACCTACCAGTGGCAGTTGATAACGACCCTCTTGAAACATCATTATCCTATCGTGAAAGGATGCTGGAATTTTTTTTGGAACCACAAGATTCTAGTTGAATAAACTTCATCATTTGTTTAAGGTTGTCACACCCCGACAATGGCGGAAACTCGGAAATACAACATATTGATCAATCATAACACAAGATACAAAATAGAGAAAACTACATTGCATAAACTCCAAGTGCTATGACTCGTACGTTTATACAACGTTTTCCAAGGTTTCAAACCTTATTTTTGCAACATATTATCACAATTCGACACTTTTTTCTACTAAATTCCAAAATCTCATCTTAACGCTTACCAACCACGTTTTTTTTCCCAAATATCGTTCAATCTCACTTCCGTAAATTCATTTTCTACTTTCAAAAGTGCATCAAAATTCTCATAACTACTACTTATCGCTTATTGGGCCTTAAGACCCAACAAGGGTCCATTAGGACATATATAAGTCCAAATTACTATTTAAGTCCAAAATCAATGTCCATTTACATATACAAGTATATACTTATATGTAGAAATAATCCAGACCACAATAAGCCCTCCCATTAAGTCGCAGCTCAAATAGACTTATTAGGCCGTGAGTCCATAAACTCCAAAATACGTATTGAGCTTTAAAATAAGCTATTAAGCTACGTATCACTTTTGGTTACTACCATAAGCAAAAAAAAAATACTCCACAACATACGCCATAACACAAAAATAATCAAAATCACTTTCCTAGTGATTTTGAGAATCATAACGTGGCATATAAGCCCCAAATAAGCCAAAAATAGCTTAAAAATAAGCCCGAATATCATACAAGCTACTATAAAAAAATAAGCATTCTAGCATCATATATTATTCAACCATCACGACCACGACATCAAAACTACAAAATCCCTCTTTTCCTTTCTTTTTAAACGAACCAAACACCTCCTTTTTATCGTTCGTTTCCCAAAATCAATGTCATAACGATCAACTTGTACAACTAACATCTATGCATCAAAATAAACCCAAAAGGACAAACGAAATTTAAATTTGAAAACTTACAAGAAAATCTTCAAATTTGTAGATTTCGACACGAACCGGACAACCCAAACGTTGTTTAAATGAATAACCAAACACTAGAAAAAAAAAAAACACCAAAACCCCCCAAATATTTAGCTTCATGTGTTGCTTGATCAAAACTTCAAAAATTATAAGAGTGTGTTGTAGGTGCGGACGAACACAAGAGAGAAGGGAGAGGATATTTTTTTTGATTTTTAAATTAACTATGTTAAAAATGATATAGAAAGCATTTATGTACAATTTAGACAAGGTTACTATAATTAAGCACCTTGTCTCCCTATCTCACTTTTGACCGGCCATGTATCACCATGGGTCTCGGGCCTTTCTTTTCGTGTCGGGATCACTTAAATACTCGTAAAACTCAACCGTAAAATTTACCCCAAAGTTAATTAGCATTTTTATTCACTTTAAAAATACTTTTCCATTAACCTAGAGTATTCACATGACATATTTTCACTTTAAACCCTTCAAAACTCAATTTGGACATTAACGGACGTGTCAGACTCGTTTTTGACAGTTTTTTAAAAGTGACGGTCAAACACCCGAATACATAACACAATAATACCTTCCAAAAGGGATTATTAATCACAATAAACCTCAAATCATCACATATCTCATAAAATCACCACCGTCAACACGGTACAAAATCTGAATAAACTGACAAAAGTCAAATAGTCAAAGGACTATAAATGAAATATTCAGAACACAAAAAGGGCAAAGGTTACATTCTACCCCCTTAAAAGAATTTCGTCCCCGAAATTCAACTACTAACATCACTAAACAAATGCGGGTACTTCAATTTCATCTGATCTTCACGTTCCCACGTGAATTCAGGGCCACGTTTCGAATTCCACCGAACCTTGACGATGGCAATCCTACTACGCTTCAACTTCTTAAACTCTCTTTCCAAAATTTCCACAGGCTCTTCTATAAAATTTAACTTAGCATCAACTCGAATCTCATCCAAAGGCACTTTCAGTGTTGGATCAGCCAAACACTTCTTAAGGTTCGACACGTGGAACGTGTCATGAACACCACTCAATTCCTCAGGCAAATCTAACCGATAGGCCACAGGGCCTACTTTCTCAACAATCTCAAACGGTCCAACAAACCTAGGTGCTAACTTCCCTTTCTTCCCAAAGCGTACCACACCTTTCCAAGGCGACACTTTGAGTAAGACATAGTCACCTACACTAAACTCTAAAGGCTTCCTCCTCTTATCAGCATAACTTTTATGACGATCACGCGCAACCTTAAGTCTATCCTTAATCTGCGAGATCTTTTCAGTAGTCTCTTGCACTAACTCAGGTCCTATCAACTGACCTTCTTCAACCTCAGCCCACATAATTAGCGAACGACACTTTCTACCATACAATGCCTCAAACGGAGCACATCTCACACTAGAATGATAACTATTGTTATACGAAAACTCAACCAATGGAAGATGAACATCCCAACTTCCTCCGAAGTCTAGGACGCACGCTCTAAGCATGTCTTCCGATGTCTGAATAGTACGCTCACTCTGACCATCGGTCTGAGGGTGATAAGCCGCACTCATGTCTAAATTAGTCCCTAATGCCTCTTGCATTGACTGCCAAAACCTCGATGTGAAACGATTATCACGATCCGATATAATCTAGATCGGCACACCATGAAGAGGATCTAGAACCATCGACGTGGTGACGGCGTCATGACTTTAAAGCGATGTCGTCGCGTCGTTTTTCCTATATATACAAAACCGATTTTAGGGTTTTTAGTGTGTAACTTTGTATAACTTTTGAGAGATGAACCCTAATCATTCTAGCAGATTTTAGGTCATCTTTAGGGCCTCAAAACACTATTGTAACTACCTTTAATCCATGTTTTAATCAAGTAAGATTGTTTATCTTTAATTATTCAATATGTCTATGTGTTGTTTGATTGATTTATGTTCTTGCTTTTTTATAGCATGTTCCTAGGCTAAAACCCTCCCTTTGTATTTACTCTTTGATTGTATGATACTTAGATTGTAGATCAGTTTAATGTGCTTCTTGTGTTGGATGTGCATGTTAAGCTTTAGTTAACTAGCCATAAGATATTAAATTGGCATAAACGTCTAGGGAAACGCGAGTGTGTAGAAAGGATACCATCAATAACAGTCTTTATAATACCTTACCCATAATATTGTTGATCCCTCTTAAGATATTTAAATTGAATTTAATATACTCTTAGGGGACTTGTAATAGTCTTCATACTACCTTACCTGTGCATTGCCTTAAGGGAATATTAAATAGACGGCGGATTCGTGTAATTCGTTCATGACTTAGGAAATACTTACACAGATCATCACAAGTGTGCCAAAGCAACAGGATTAGGAGAAGCAATCTAAGGAGTAGTACATGATTAAGTAAATACATCTTTTTATCATAAAGTTATCACAAGTATATTAGATTATATTTAGCTTACTTAGTTAAACAAACCAACCTCTCAAAACCATGATTTTACTTGCTTTCTATAAAATAAAAATACAAAAAGAATCTTCTCTCAACCCCGTAGACCTCTGTTAGATCTTGATCGAGCCTTCCCAACCTATTCCCCTAGAGAACGATAACAACCCCTGAGTCTTGCCTATACTACACTACAACGATTAGGTGCACTGCCTAGGGATTTGTAAAACTTCTTGTTGAAGTCTAACGACAACCGCATCAATCACCAACGCTTACGGCTCCAATCAAAGGCGAATCCCTGGTAATGTATCTCGCGGCCTCATCGGAAAGTATAAGTGTCGTCCTACTCGCAGAGAGAGAAAAAAAAGTTCCTATTTACTTCGTAAGTAGGATGTTACAAGGGCAGAACTAAACTACCCAGAACTGAAGAAGGTCATACTAGCCCTCGTTTATGCTGCAAGAAGACTTCGAAGGTACTTCCAAGCTCACCCCATCTGGGTGATGACTGATAAACCCATCAAGCAAATCCTCGCAAGGCCTGAGATATCAGGACGAATAACTAAGTGGGTATCAAAACTGGTGGACTTAATTATCGAGCTCAAAGGACGTAACTCTGTCAAGGGTATGTTCTAGTGATTTCTGGCCAAAACACTCTTCTGTAAAGGAAAGGATATAGAGATCAAGAAGCTTGAAGAAATAAATGAAGAACCAAAGTCAGAAGACATGCAGAAGTTATACACAGATGGAGCCTTAAGCTCTGATAGTTCAGGTGCCGGTTTGATGTTGGTCAGTCCCGAAGGAAAAGAGTACACTTACGCTCTTAGATTTAAATTTGAAAGCACCAATAACAAAGCGAAATACAAAGCACTATTGGCAGGTCTGCGAAGAGCAGCGGACATGAAAATCAAGGATTAATCCATCTTTTTAGACTCACAATTAGGGGCCAATCAGGTCAAAGGTCTCTTCAAAGCAAGACAACCAATGATTGATGTGTCATCATGTAGGTTGTTATTTTAGTTATCAAGTTTTACATTTATATTTTGCTGACTTTACCTAAAAACAAAACTTTAACGGGCAGTGTACCCGATCAGATGTAGCTTCGTTGGTAAGTAGGGTGTCGATCACTAAGAGCGAGAGCGTTAATCTTATAGTTCTATCAATATTTTGGTTAACTAAATTAAGTTAATTTAAACTATGTTAATTCTAATCTATGTTAAACCTATGCTAAACCTAGTTCTAGCGGATAAGGGGGTTCTCAGTCTAAGAGACTAGCACAGGTTTGGTGGTGACTTAAATCAATTTAAAACATAATAACACACGCAAGCAGATAATCAAAGATAGAAGAAGTGGATCTAGCTTAATTATAAGGATAAACTGGTATTACCATGATTAGCAATTAAAATGCAAGTTTGTTTATTTTAGTGCAATGAGTGCTTATCTCGAGGCGGCATATCATTCTAAGATTTAGGTGGTACTTCTTCCTAAAACCTAGACACGTAGAATTCTGTCACAATTAAACGCATCCGCATAAAGCATCTAATTGTGATATAATCTTCTTTGGAGTAATAATGGTGATCTTTTTAAATCCCTAGCTCATGGTAGATTTATATATTATGCTTAACGGTTCTTTATATACTAGTAGTCCACTGTTCGAGTCTTTACCAAAGGAAAAAGAATGCTATACTAGGTCACCTGCTAGAATAACTTATTCCCTTAAGCTATTGGTAAAGATAGGTTAATATTTGTGATCTTATTACTCTAGATATATAAATTGCGGATATGGATAGCATCCCAGCCATTAGCTAGCGGAGATATTTTGCATTCTTAGATCACATGTTGAATGTTGGGTCGTATAACTTAAGCACTATAAACAAGTTGAATTGATAAAGGATAATCAATCAACCAACGTAATTAAGCAATCGATATAAACAAACCAAACATTTAAATCTTCATAATCATGGCTAATACCCAAGGGTATTAGCCATTAACCATTGTAATTAATACAAGAATAATCAATCAACCAAGGTTAAACAAACCAAGTTAACTAAATGATCCAACAATCAAACGATTATAAGAGTATACCGGATTTTGCAAGGTGTTTCCTTTGGTATTTAGTAGCTTTGCTTGACCTCTTCTGCTCTTATTGTCTTCTGAAAATCGACTTTTGTGGTTAGGGTATCGAAAATATGATCAAGCACACCTAAAACTCATTTTTAAGTTTTCTATTTATAGTGTCTGGAATTTAGTCAATACGCCGTATTAGTTGAGATCAATACGGTGTATTGGGGGTTTCTTAGATATAGGACAACGTTCAATATCTTCCAGAATATTTAATTACAATATCTTGGATACGGCGTATTAAGGTCTTCGGGATACGGCGTATAGGTCTTCGTGGTTTCTTGTAAAGTGCAGGCACGGATATGCCGTATCTTCCATGATGGATACGACGTATAGAATGTCAGAACAATATTCTTTAGATTTCTCCGTTTAAGCTCTAGAATGCGTACCTTTTAGCTAATCTTTACAAAGCACTCCATAATTACTACAAATCTAAAATATAAACAATTAAGTATCAGTTCTTGCAATAATTATATAAAATGGGTAATTTAAATGGGATAAATGATGCTATAAAAGTGACGTTATTTGAGGTCATCAAATTTCCCCCACTCGAATCCACTTGGTCCTTAAGTTGCTTTTAGATAATTTATGAACAATGTACACCTAATGGATTTTTCCGTTTAAGCATTATTCATTCTCAATTTCAGTAACAAATCAAATTCACCTCCGAAGATAAGAATATGAATACACTCTAAATCACTCGACAATCTTTGTGGTACATGTAATAGTTTGCTCAATTGCTCGGCCATGTCGAGTATTCTTTCATAAGCTTAGTAATGATACACACCTTCCCACCCACTTAGCTATGGGATAACAAGTTTATAAAAGGTAAAATTGGTTTTTAAAAGGCTTAAAGGGTTTTGATCACTCTTTCTAATCTTTACCATACCAATATTCACAGGAAAGGTGACTAAATCACACATACACACCATAACAATAGGATAGACACATGACTGCATTCTACCTTAACTCGAATAAGCTAAAGAATAGGACTAGTAGTTTTCACTAAAAGTCGTAAACTTAGGCAAGGCGACAATACCACATATACAATCCATAACGAGGGATTAGTACATACATGTTTTCATTCAATTCCCTCACTGGGTTAAACCTAGGGTTAGGACAAAATGGATATAGGGTATGGATCTCTCAATCCCGTTTCCAAAGTAATAAACCAACAAGGCGGACAAAATCATACATACATGGCCGTAACGACAGAATAAACATATGTGATTGCTCACATCCTCTTTCAAATAAGACCAAAAGGATTGAGATTAGAAGAGAACTATTTATTGTTAATTAAAAAAATACACAAAACAAATAGATTATGTCCAACAATAAGTACAAGTTGCTAGATACTTTTGACCGTTTTCTATGATAATGACAATTATTATTTACAAAACGTCTTCTGTCATTTAACAAAAACAAACCTTAGTTGGCGGTCCCGTAAACGTCAACTTCCCCAATCATCCATACTATACATACTTTTATAAAAACAAGTGGCGATATCTACCACTTTATACAAAACTTTACATCGTTGGTTTATAATACGTATCAACGAATAATCTATCCTTTAAATAATACCATCGGTTTAAGCTTTAACGAACCGACTATCTTTATTTATATCTTTTTTTTGAGCAATTTTTAATTTTTTTGATTTTTTAAAATAAAACAATACTCTCGATGTTAATTTCAACCATCTTTAGAACAATCATAATAGTATAGTATTTTCTTCATAATTTCTTCGTACTCAGATATTACCAATGAATTGCGGAGGGTAGTAAAAAATACATGAGTTTACTACTTTTGCATTCCAAATTGCATTGTGCAATTTCCTAACCATACCGGAGTAGAAAAAAAATTGACACATAGACACAGGAAATACACTCTTTACACTATAAGAAACTATGGAATTAATTCTAACAGGGAGGCTAAGTGTAAAGGTGTAACGCAACAATTCGTTGGTGAAAACAGGAAGGTTAACAGTTTTTCTATGGGAATCTTACTCTGAAAGTGAGAGTAAACAAAAGTTTAAACGGGGTTTAACTAACCGATGTGGTTAGTTAATAACATAACATATATAGGCTTTTTTGGGTGTAATCCTAAAAATTTACCAATTTAAACAAGTTACTCCATCTAAATCAATGGTACTCATTATTGTGGTCTCGAATAGATATACCAAGCCAAGTTCTAAAGTCTACAACATCACTGGCACACTCATATTTTTGTGAGATTTTGGTAAATATTCGGAAACAGATAAGGCCCAATCCTCATAATATCTAATGATGGGTTTGTGTGCAGGTTATGTAACTAGTAATTTCACAAAAGTATGCTCATTTTTTTAATTTTAAGCATAATTTACGCATATTAATGTGAATAATAGGACAAGTAGCGTTCTAATTTTTATCCCCCCACTTAAATTATACAATGTCCTCATTGTATGAACATAATAGTTAAAAACGGAAAATAAAAGAATTAGAACAAGAAACTCCCCTGATATTTGCTCGGTATGATTCTCCATGTTGAATTTATGAGCAAGAATATGTGTTGTAAATGCGTTGGATTGCCGAAGACTATAACACAATAAGATTACAGATTATAGATTACATCCACCATAACGTTTTCGATTTCTTTCCCAGCAAGGTCCTGTGTAAGATATAAGAAAAACCTTGTAAACCTATATCGGGTATTCAACGGTTAATTAAAATAAAATAAATAAAACTGTACAGGATAATCGCCGTATTCCTAAAACAAGGATATGCCGTATTAAAACCTGTAAAAAGTATTTGAGTACAGGTTAGTCTGCCAAATACGCGGTATCATATAATGAATACGCCGTATAGACTAAACTAACAATAATGTTTGAATGCAAAAATTTAAAGGACTGTACGGGCCAGACATTCAATACGCCGTATGGTATGGAGCGGATACACCGTATTGATGTCTGGGAAGACAGACTTGATAAAAAAACTGTTCGGGTTGTCTCCCAGGAAGCACTTTTCTTTTCAGCGAAGTCTTTAAGTTAGACTTGTCTTCAGGCTCTTTATTCCATCTCATGCACGCTTATGTGCCCGCGTGTGAGCCATTCTTCAACCTTCGCATCTCGAATAAATTTGGGTCCTAGATTCAAAACTCCTTTGTAGAAACCCTTGTAGCTTTTGGTATGAGTGTGAGATTCTTTCATCTTATCTTGTTCACTTACCTTCAGTAATGGCGGGATCTTGTTGCATTTTTCATTAGTGATGTGTTTGAACCTCGGGTTTGAACCGCACCATATGGTAGTTACACTATCATTCCCATCACGGATGGTAATGATTTATCAATCTTTTCTGGCTTCACTACGAAGCCGTTGAAAAAGGTTCTCCAATAGCCACATCTCTAATTCCTTCGTCAAGATAAGGATCCATATCTTTCACAACTGTAAAATCAGTAATAACATAAAAGTTTCCAATAAAAACTGGTGCATTAACGAAGTTTCCTAATTCATTCCTCCCTTTGAATTTAATTTTGTCTTTCATTATCGAGTTATAAAACTTTTAGACATCACATTAATGGTAAATATTAGGAGGAACGTATACATGTATACTCTCAAAATCCCATCATGCATGAAAACTTTAGTTGTAGGCACAATCAATATGTATTCTCCTATCAAAGTCACAATTACTAGGGTAATCATCCAATCCACTAATGAAATCACACCTAGTTTTGACTATATCCATCACGGGCTCATTAACAACCTCATCTTCCTCAACGGTGGGTCCTAAATCATCAACTCTATTTCTTCTAAGCTCTAGTGGCTCATTCAGATCGTTCAATTCAATATAATCTCCATATAATGGGTCAAATGATTTATTCAGGATTTAAGTTTCTCCCATCAGCCTAGCTTCCAAATCGAGGTCCATTCTTTCTCTTAAGCTTAACATGTAGACCCTATTAATTAAACTACTAGTAGGTTTAACACTTTTAAAAATAATTTTCTCATCCCTACCCTCAAAGTAATCTTTCTTTCAAACACATAAATCTTAGCGTGGGCGGTAGACAAAAATCATCTTCCGAGGATCAAGGGCACATTAATATCCTCAGGCATATCTAGAATTAGGAAGTTTGGGGAAAAAAAACCTTTTCCAATCCCTACTGTAATTTTCAGCCCAATTCCACTTATGTTGTTTCACCATCCTATCAGCTAATTCAACAGTCAACTTTGTATGACCTAATTCGCCTAATCTTAGATTGAGGCAGGTCGAAAGAGGCATGACACTTATGCTAGCTCCTAAGTCAGTAAGGGCTTTTTCAAAACAGACATTATTAATATAGCAGGGTAAAGTGAAACTTCCTGGGTCTTTCTTCTTTCGAGGTAGGGCATCGTTGCGATGTGTAGTTCCGATTGAATAGGCATCCAAATCTTTCAGTCCATACGATCCATTCTCTTCATCATGTCATTCATCTACAAATTACGACTTGGAAAGGATTAGTCGATTTCTGGGCTCGAAATCACGCTTACTGTTTGTTGGGCTAATATTGCTGTTGGGTAGATCCTATATGGCGTATCAGGGGCGTATTAGTTTCAATAGTAGTCGAGATTGAGTTGACATGATCTCTTAGGTTTGTTTCAGTTAAGCTAGGTAAACTTCCAGATCCCCTTTCTTGCAGAACCTTGCTCATTTGCCGATTTAATTTTTTAGCCGTGATCGTGGCTCCTTGTCTTCTGTTAACAGCATTTGTGTGTAAAGGCTTATATTTTCTTGGATCAGGTTGGAGTTTTCTTCATGTCTTTTTGCTGATTCATCTCTTAATCTTGCTCTCAATGTTTCTTTCCATTGATTGTGTGGAAATACTAGTAGGGGGTTGAAAGTTTATCGCTTTTTTATTTTAAGGTTTTAAAAGCTGTTTATAAAATTCTAGATTCGACTTTGTGTCGAATTCTACACTTGCACAATATGAACAATATATTGATCTACACTAATACTTAATAGGATAGTATGAGAAATTAAATGTAATGACAAAAGATAAAGTGTAAGATACAATCATAACCATAAATTGCAAGGATTTATAGTGGTGCGGTAAACGAAGCACCTCTGTCGCCCTTACTCCACTCCTGAGCACTAACTCGAGTGTTTTCTTCACCTATGTCAACATGCTCCCTTATGGCGGGAGAAAACTTAAACATATTTTCGCTTATCTTGATTTTCGACACAATAAGCTAGATGTCGGAGTTTTAACTTGGTAGAACCAATTACCTCAACTTTACAACTTCACTCACCCACTGACTTCACGGACTACACATACTTCTTACACCTTATTTTCTTCACACCACTACTTTAACAAGCCACTACTATAATCACACCTAACAAACACTTCTAGGAAAGATCAACCAGATCTAACTATACTTACAACAATCACCAAGATCTATACAACTACACAAACTTTACAAGATTTACAAATGATTATTATAGTTATGATTGGATGCAATATGATTGCAAAAACACACAAAGGTGTTATACTCTTCACTTGATTATGGAAGTATTCTCTTCTTCACTATGATGATTGAGCTTGGTCACTTGAAAACACAGCTTTTGATTAGATGATTAAAGGATTTTTAAAGAGATGGTGGGCTGTTTAGACAGAAAGAATGAGTGCCAATAGGTGAGAAAAATAGTCGAGAAAAATTCCTAGATTGTAGGACAAACTGGAGGAGCGTCTACCTATGGGCGGTCCCCTTAAATAGGTGGGCGTCCCTTAATTTTAAGGGGTCCGCCGGTATTTAGGGGGCGCTCCTAGACTGGGCGCTCCCCTAGTTTGTCCTTTTAATTTTTTAGGAATTTCATAAGCCTGTTTTTAGGTCCGAATTTGAAATTCAAAAAATGTTTTTTTGAATAAACATTGTTTTAATTGTAGAAAATGTTTTGTAATGTTTACAACATTTTATAAAAGTGTGAGGTTGAATAAAAATTTTCTTTGATCATAAAATGCATTAAGCATTTATTTATTCATACCTTTAAGTGATATAATTTTCGAAATGAAAATTTACTACTAATTACTTGTTTACGTTTAATTTTACATTAAACGTTTTTATATTTTGTAGATTATTTAAAAAGTAAAGATGTGAAAATATTAATTACTGTTTTTTTTTAGGCATTATTTCTTTCAAACCAATCTCACCTTTTGATGTTAAAATTTTAACTCATTAAATGTAAAATTATTTTTAACAAGTATTTAGTTAGTTTTTTGTCCTTTTCTCCCCCTTTTTGTAGAAAAAATAATAAAAAGGCAATCAATCGAGAATTGCTAGTAAAATCGACGAAAAATGCTCCCCCTTGATGTGTGCTCCCCCTCGTTCGAGGGCACCAAGGAATCGAGCTATGGTTTCTTGGCTACAAAAATTGAGGTACGAACAATACAAATATTTCTAACATGTAGCAAGAAGGAAGGAAAAATATGACAAGTGCAAGCAAACATCAAAGCAAAAGATACTTCATTCATTTAGGACAATGTGTGTGAACAACACACAAGCATACATAAAAAAAAACAAATATGCTTTAGAAGCATATTAATAAAAAGAAAATCCTAAATAGCCAATAGAAGGATTTTTGACTTGCTTGCGACACAAAAGGGTTTGACGATTATTAGTAGGCATATTACGAGATTAGTTGGTTGTTGATGGAGAGTTTGGAGCGGAGGCGGTTGTGGAAGGGTAATCTCTTTAAACTCTAGGTGGTGGATATGGCCGAGTGAGGAGGAATTCAATCCAATTGATATCCTCACTTAAAGTAAGGAATTGTTTTTGGGTGAAGATGCAACAAGGGCAATACCTAACATGGGTTTCAACTTGTAATGTTGAGGGTGTGTGGTAGGTTTGGAGAGTAAGGTGATGAGGGAATGTTGTTTTGTTGTTGTGAGAGATGCATGGCTAAGAGATTTGATAGGTCTTGTAGTTGATTAATGTCATCAACTAGGCTTTCTCTACTTGGAGATAGAGGTGGTGTGTGTTGAGTTTGGTTGTCACTTTGAGGTGGAGCTTGAGTGTGAGTAACATGTGAATTGATGGGTGAGATGGGAAATGGAGGATGTGAGACAACTTGTGGTGATGTGGGAGTGTCCTTAATGTAAGGATTTGGTAATGCTTGATTGGGGTGATTGTTTTCTTAAGATGGTTCATGATGAGGAGTGAGTGGTTTTGGCATTGGTGTAGGTGAACTTACATTGAGCTCATTAGATGTGTTACAAGGGTTTAGTTTTTTCCTCCAAATGGGTTTCACACTCCTTTTGGCTTACCTTGATGGTTTGGATGTGGGTTTGTTAGGAGATGTCATTGGTGAGGATGATTGTGATGATGATGGTTGAACATGTATTTATAGTGGAGGAAAGGTTTAAATTAGGAAGAATGAACATTGAAAGGATCAAATCCAAGAAATGTTTGCGAATTTAGGGAAACAATAGCTAAGTCTAGAGGGTATTAGGTCAAAGAGGGATGAAAAATACTATTTTACCCGTGGCAGCTAGGCCGGTCCCCTTAATTAGGGGTCGGTCCCCTTAAAGATAAGGGGATCGCCCTTTATGAATTAAGGGGGCCGCCTACTGCTATTTCCTAGATTTTCCAAAAATCGATTTTTCTTAAAATTTTATGCGAGGGTTTCTGTTTTGGTAGTTAATTTGCAGCAAGTTCATCCTTTTATGGCAATTAATTTTTTTAGCACATATCACTTAAGCATTCAACATTCTACATATATATGACAAGATGTAGGATAGAACTATTTCACATAATTTTGCCATATAATCATATATGAATTGAAGACCAAAAGAGTGAAGAGCATATAAAATAGTAACTAGATATTATGCACATAGAATTTTTTTCTTGACACGAAGGTTAAGTTAAAAACAAACCAAACTTTTGTGCAAATACTAGTGTGTGCCTAAGTGCGACAAATGTGGAGTAGCGATTATTTCGACACTAAAACATGTAAAATCTAAGAAATAATCCAAATGCTCCTTGATTTATTTTTGCTCAACCAAGATTGTCGAAAATATATATTAGATTGTATACTTTTGACAACAAGTAAGAGAACATTATGCATATGTGAAAAATGTTTTTTAGCATATCTCAACAATGTATGAAAATTGATTTTCATGTGCTCCTAGTTGTGAGAAAGACTTTTTAGAAAACAATAGATTGGGACTATTGTATATATATGTATATTGAGATATGCATTTGGATGGAAGAATTTGTGAAAGTTTGCCTATATACTTTTCCCAATCTTGTGTTTTTGTGTAAAATAGAAACCTAGACACACAGAGAAAAAAAATTAGTCAGTCACGTGGGTGGTCCCCTTAAAGTCTGGGTGGTCCTCTTAAAATTAAGGGGGCCGCCCTTTATGAATTAAGGGGGCCACCACCTGTTAAAAAAAATCTCGGATTTTTGACAAACAATTCTTTGATGATTATTATTTCTTTATTATACTGAAAACTTAATCAATTTGTTCCATCATACCTAGACCTAGACGTAAATAGTTAAATGGCACACGTTTAAGTGGTTTAGTTAGAATATCGGCTAGGTTGTCTTCCGATGAGACCTTTTCTATAGAGATATTCCTTTTTTGAACATTATCGCGAAGGAAGTGATGGGGAATCTCAATGTGTATTGTTTGTGAGTGTTGAACGAGATTCTTACTTAAGTCTATAGCCCATTTGTTATCACACATTATTAGAATGTCGTCTAGCCTAACTCCATAATCTATGAGAGCTTGTTTCATCCATAGAGCTTGTTGACATGCCTTTCCGGCGCTTACATATTCCGCTTCGGTTATGGAGATGGCAAGAGCGGTTTGCTTCTTCGAAAACCAAGATGTTAGGCAACATCCCATAAACGTGCAAACACCACTAGTGCTCTTGAGATCTACGTAATCTCCCGCATGATTCAAATCCGCATACACTATTGTTTCTATGCCGGATCCCTTAGGATACCATAATCCTAAATGCGTAGTGCCTTTAATGTATCAGAAGATACGTCTAACCGCTTTTAGGTGAGAGGTTTTGGGATCCTCTTGAAAGCGTGGACAAAGGAATATACTAAACATTATATCGGGTCTACTTGCCGTTAAGTATAATAAACTACCTATCATGCCTCTATATTTGGTATTATCTACGGACTCACCTT
>BQNB010040208.1:0-45547 GCA_026074375.1 Tanacetum coccineum
AAAATAAATGGTGATCATTAATAGATTCGTACAATGACGCGAAAATGAGAAATGTTACAATATTTCTTATATAAAGTGGTCGATGTCACCACTAATGTTGTAAAGTATATATATTATGGATGTTTAGGAGTTGGTCGTTCTAGGAACGCCAACTAAGGTTGTTTGATTAATCTATTGATCAAGGCATTTATCTTTGATTTTGTGTCTTCTTTGAGGGATGGTCGGGAACGTAACTAGCAACAATGTACCTTATTATTTGGACTTAATCTATTTGTTTTGTTCTTTTTATTTAACAACAATTATTTTTCCTTTCCTAATCCGTAACCTTGGGTCTTACTCGAATGAGGATGCGAGCAATTGCATGTATCTATTCCATCGTTATGGATGTGTATGCGTGATTTTATACGCTTTGTTGGTGTATTACTTTTGATGAAAGGATTAGAAGATTCCATACCCTTTATTATTCTTCATCCTAACCTTTGGTTTTACTCGAATGAGGGAGTGAGAAATCATGTGTGTCTATTCCATCGTTATGGATGTGTACATATGATTTCGTCGCCCTTGTTGGTTTACGACTATTGGTGAAAGATTACTAGTCCTATTCTTTAGCTTATTCAAGTTAAGAAGTGAGCAATCACATATGTCTATTCTATCGTTATGGATGTGTGTGTATGGTTTCGTTCCCTTTTCTGGAATATTGGTATCGGTAGAGATTAGAAAGAATGATCAACCCTTAAACCTTATCATAAACCCAATTTACCTTTATAGACTTGTTACTCCTTAGCTTTAGTGGTGGAGATATGTATCCTTGCCAAGCTTATGATAGAATACTCGTCACGACCGAGCAATTGAGCGAATTACTTGAATGTTACCACATAAATTAGTTGAGTGATTTGAGTGTTTTTATTTTCCTATTTCGTAAGGTGTTTGGTTATGTACTAGTACTTTAACAAATGATTTCTTAAAGGAAAAAGTCCTTGACTGCAGTTAGGATACATTTTCATAAGTTTTCTAAAGTCTACTTGAGGACAAGTAGGATTCAAGTGAAGGGATATTTGATGAAATCAAATAACGTCACTTTTATAGCATCATTTATCCTATTTTTCTTACCCATTTTGCATAATTATTGCACGAATTGGTACTTAATTGTTTATATTTGATATTTGCAGTACTATGGAGTAATTGGTGAATTTATGCTAAAAGGCACGCATTTTGAAGCTTAAACGAAGAAATTTGAAGAGTACTATTCTCACAACCTATACGCCGTATCCATCAAGGAAGATACGGCGTATCTATGCCTGCGCTTCACAAGAGACCACGAAGATGTGAAGCCTTATACGCCGTATCCAGAATGTTTATACGTCGTATTAAAGATCAAGTGAAGAATATTCTGGAATATGTTAATCATGGTCCCTACTCTAAGAAACCCCCAATACGCCGTATTAACCTCGACCAATACGGCGTATCGATGATTTTTCAGAACCTATAAATACAAAACCCTAAATACGATTTTAGGTTGTGCTTAAATATATTTTCAAAACCCTAACCACAAAAGTCGATTTTCAGAAGGCAAGAAGAGCAAAGAAGGTCTCGCAACGTGCTTAATTTCATAGGAAACACCTTGTAATAATCTATACTCTAATAATCGTTTAATTTTTGGTATCATTCGTTTAACTCGGTTAGGTTACCTTTGTTGATTCGTTTAATATGTTTGTATTCAATACAATGGTTATTGGCTAATACCTTTACGTATTAGCCATGTTTATGAAAATTTAATGTTTAGTTTGGTTATATCGATTGCATGCTTATTCGTTGGTTGTTGTTTATGTTTATCAATCTATACTCGTTAATGTGCTTATGTATGCGACCTATCAATCATCTGGATCTAGTTGTGCCGACCAAGTAGACTAGATGTCGAGATAGTTCCCCATATTGCGATTTATATATCTAGAATCATAGGATCACAATTAATGACATATCTTTACCGTTGGTTTAGTGAATAAGTTGGACTAGCAGGTGACCTAGGATCAACAAATGACGTTCTGATTCCCTTGGTAAGGACTCGGAGCTAGGGTTTAATAGTATATAAAGAGACAATAAGCAATAAGTTAGTAAAGTCTCGATGAGCTAGGGTTTAAAAAGATCACCATTATTAATCTCCTAAGATGGATTATAAACAACATAGAACGCTTTATGCGGATGCGTTTAATTGTGACAGAATTAGCGTGTCTAGGTTTTAGGAAGAAGTACCACCTAAATCTAGGAATGATATATGTAACACCCCCATATTTGACATATAGCAGCGAAAGCTAATCTGGGGTATTACTTTATGGATCAATAGACATAATCATAGAAAACGACTCAAAAGAGACGTTTTGGAAAATTAAGTTATCATTCAATAAATCAGAGTTTTACAAATGGAGACATGTCCTAAAATCTACATGAAAACATAAAGTTTGAATGATAACAAGTTTGGACGTCCTCAAGTCCAATGTCATTCCGTGCCATAGGTTGCTCAATTACCTAAGATAAACACGTAACACCCTCAAATCTGAGTATGCAGCGGAATGTTGAATATCCGAGAGCGTTACATTATTGGGTCAATAGCACAAGATCTGAGAACGACTACTAAACGTGTCGTTTGAAAAAGATACATTGGATTAACAAAATACTTGTTTGTTACATAAGCCCTTGGCTTCAAATTGTTCAGAAATACAAATAAAGATTTCGGTTTATAACAATTGTCCCCAAAGTGTAATAAGACCCCAAATCTTAAGTGTTGACTCTTCAGTTATATCAAACATGTATTCACAATTAGAAAAATGCGTCACGCTTACGATGAAGGCAACTATTCCAATATAGATCTGTTATATGTACTAAACACTTGATTATTTATAGGTGTTTTAGATCATCATACTATCGTTAGGTCCGGCTATAATAATTAAGAGGTCATTCATTGTAGTGAGTATGCGGGCTTGGTCACTTTAATCGTAAATCCAACAACTCGTCGATACGCCACCCCGAAGAGGCCTCATTATGAAACTCCCTAGTAATATAGTACTTTGATTAACTAATACCACATATAATTCTATATAGCTACATCACCATCTAATCGTTTTAGTGAAATCATATTTATAAAGTAAAAACGTTTATAAGCTGATAAATTTAGTTTAAAAACTGGCGTAACATTCTAGTTTAAGTCAGTATTCTTTCGTTTCTTACGTCCACGCCTTCGTATTAAGACGAGTTATCAAAATATAACATTTTCAAAATTTGAGTTTTTCTGATGAATAGTGATTTTACTGTTCATAACAGTTATATATTTATTTTTATAGATTTAGTTATCGTAAATCTCTTAAATGGCGTACTTATTCTGTTTTTATCTACGTTTTTAGCTGATTTCTTTCGATACGTCTCGTATTTAAAAGTTTTGATATATGAATAATGTTTTTATAAATATAAGTTTCTGTGGTGAATAGTATTTTATAAAAATTGTTTTATAAAAGTATATATTTAACGTAAACTTGAAATCGTCGTATCTTTTTCATTATAAATCGGTTTTTCGTCAAGTTTCTTTTATTTTGATTCGTCTATGACTTGTTCGTATTTTATAAAATATAAAATGAGGCTTTATTTTTCGAATTAAAACAGCAAATGAATATTTTGAAAAAATATTGTTTAAAAATAGTTTTTTTACTTTTTAGTTTTACCACTTTTGTTACTAGTCCCAATATTACATTTTTTTTATAAAATGTCTTACATCTCTAGGGGTCTATAGTACATAATTTATTCAACAACATAACACTTGAATAGGTGTTATAGAAATTTATAATCACAAGCAAAAATTGTTTTACAGGTTTAAAAAGTAACCTAAATGGTTGTTTTCACTACATAGACTTATATTACACATAAAATGTAATGTTAAGACATAAAGGGTTTTAGATAACCTTATGTTGTATTGAATGATGATTACAGAATTATAATCTAAACCCTGTTTTGATTTTAAACAAGCTTGCAGATTAGAAACCTATAATTTCTCAAGAATCCCTAATTTACACTTTTTTTGCTTCAAACACATTGAAAAACACTTAACCAAACATTCAACCATCTTGTTGGAGTCCTTTAGATATGTTGTGTGTATGCTTGTATAAGTGGTAGAAAAATTTTATTGCTGGGTTGTTTGTATTGACGGGTTTTTTGAGACGTGAGATGGGGAGGATTAAAGAGAGTATTTGTTTATTTGCTAAATGTGAATGTAAGAGTGTATGTGTTTATAACTTTTTTTTTTTTAGGTACTGCAAGTATATATACCACTAAGGACTAGTCCAGAGAAACAATATGCGGGTCTTAAGGAAGTCAATGGTCTTGGTCTTTGGTCAAAATTTGGAGACTAAGGGTTGTTGGTTCCCTAAATGAGTCATATCTCATTGAAAATAAGAGTGGTGTTTTTAAACAAGATATTTTTGTATCCTTCTCTATATATCTGGTACTATACATGCTTATGTATGATTATTTTTGTGGTTTTGGTATTGGTTATAAAAGTGGGTAGTTTGTTGAAGAGTAGAAAAGTTTTGGTGCTTCCGGGGGGGATTGCCTAAATGTATTTTTTGCGAAAAGAAAACGGTTTACGCAACTAATTAAATAAATAAAATATAAAAAGTTTTATTTATTACTTTCGTATTAATTATTATTTTGCACTTGGCTTGACGAAAGCTTTAATTCGTTTGAGTGTCCGTTTACGTTATATTATGACTTTTTAGCTTTCTGCGATTTAACTTAACTATTAAATTTAAAAAGCGATGACGCGTACTGAGAAAAAAAAATAAATACGTGAATTAATAGAGTCCCGTACATTGATCAATTACGTTGTGTTATAGTCCTTACCCCGTTAAATGAGTCTTGTTCTCAAGGCTCAAGTTTGTGACACTTGACGAAAGTACGGGTTCAGTGAAAAAGATGCGGATTATTTCTTACGGAAATAATGTTGATGAAGTGTGTTGATTATAATAATTATTATTATTATTATTATTTTTTTTTTTTTTAACAGTGCCCCAACGGTCGGTGAACAGTAACCCTCAACGGTTACTTTCCCCCTTTTTACACAAAATTTTCTCCTCCATTTCTCCATACAACACTTTAATCTCTTCACATTACATTTTATCTTTCAATACCTCAAAAATGTTGAACATATCACGCGCTTGGCGTTGGCGACGAGATAGCAACTCAGGCATTTATCTTGCCTACTTCCCATACGAAGAAGGATTTCAGTATTTGGCCTTTATTCTAGCAATTCTCGTGCCCCTCATTGTTCTTGCAATCGGCGTAGATCCTCTCTTTGGACAGGAATAGATATTAGGGGAGGGGTTGTAATTTATATTTTGGATTTTCTTTATGTTCTTTTGTAATTGATTATTTCTAAGCATATAAATGGTTATTGTGACAATAATCTTTTGTTATTTTTTTTTATGCACTTTTCGATAATTCGTTTGGTAAACTTCATTTGCATTTCCCTTTTTTAAATTGATTTAGCTTGGGTGTTTCAAGATTTGTGATGTTGGTGTCTTTAATATTTATCTGTTGCGACATAGGCTCTGTTCCTAGTGGGCTTATTTGTTCCCTTCCAGCTTAACCTTATCTTTAGTTCTTAGCTGTCAGTTGTAACACTTTTTTTATTGTAGACTTTATATAGTTAGGGGAGTGTAGGTCTGCTTAGTTGCAACGGTTACTGATTCGATTTCAGAAGTAAACGCGTTTTATGAATACATCACAAAACTTGTTGCAAATAGAAATTGTTTCGTGACAAGAAGTTTTTTTACTGGTGACTTATCTCAAATGGGCTATGGTCCTTCCTGTGAATTATGAACATAGTTGATCAGGCTATGTATATTTGAGGCTAACGATGCGATGCTCATTTTCGTCATAAATTTTGTTATAATTTCCTAATATTCATTGGGAGTGATTTTGTATAAAAACTTTTAAAGACGGTAAAGTTGTAATTGAAGGTTTTTCATAACTATGGTAATTTGATAGATACTTGAATTTATTCAGTACACAGAAAGTGAAGCGAATGTACAAACATAAAATTTAGGGAAAGTACAACAAAATTTAAGCGAGAAATTCCTAAAGGGATAAAGTCTAAGCATTGATATCATAAATTAATCAGGATAGTCGATATTTATATAATTGATCGATAGAAATAGATATTGATATGTCAAAAGATAGAGTAAGTGATCGATATTTATCAAGTTTTATATATCTAATGTTTATATATAATACAATAATGACAATACAGAAAAGTAAGTAAGGATCAAGGGATTACTGCGGCGCGTGAATCTCTAGTAGCGTGGATGGATCTGTATTTAAAAATAAAAGAAAACGAAAATCTTTAAACTTTGTGTTATGGACTGGTTTTGAAAATGAACCGCTTCCATATAAATTATGGATCTCGCGGTACATCTTGTAACACCCACAAAATCACGGTCGCAGCAGGGAAAGATAAACAATGGGGCTGCTACGTCAAAGTTACATAATCAAGATATAGAATCGACCTTATATGGACGTTTAAAAGTATGTTTCAGTCGATGTCATTACAAAAGATCAAAGTTTTCTCGTTAGATCCATCAGTTTTATCTAAAGACATTAATGATTTTTATAAGACAATAGTTTCATTGAATTTTAGAAATCAGAATCCCTCTTAATAGATATCCGTACGGCTCCCATCCAAGCATATACCTCTGCACCTGAGATATAAAACATGTAAAACGTTAACAAAAATTGTTGAGTGAATTTCATTGGTTTATCAGGACAATAGCTGTGGACCACAAGATTTACAGTAACTAGTAGATATGTTTCACTTTCATATGTCCAAACACTTTGTATTATTGCCCTTACGTCATGACACCAAATACCTTTACGTAATAAACTTTAAACAAACAGTATGTACTCGATGGTTTGTGCCCCCAAACACGGATACAGATGTCCAAAAACATCCTATGATTTGTCTCATCAGATGTTCGCCAAACATCCTACGAATTTTCTTCAAATTTTATTTTGCGTCTATGGTTAAATAGAAACCACATCCCAAGTAGAGGGATGGTCAGTCCCGATAGATCTATCCATAACACTAGCGTATACCCAGCAGGTATTTAACGGTTCATGATAAAAGGGGACTTAAATGGCAATACGGTAACTTAGGCAATAATGTAATCAGGAAATAGCATACAAGTTAAAACAACGTGTCCAAAGAAATCAGGATGAAATCTCCCCTCTTATTTAATAAAGCAAGTAGTAGAAAAACATAAAAAAAAAAGGGGCTACGAACTCACTTGATAAGTGTATGGTATTCATACAAGTATCTACACAATTAGAAAAAGCATCACCGCTTACGATTCGATTGCAACCCTAATCCAATTATAAGGTCGTTATAAGTACCAAACATCTTGATTAGTTAGAGGTCGATATAGATCATATACTATAGTTTAGGTATCTAATTAAGAGGTCATTGTAGTGACGTATGAGTTGCTTAGGACACTTTTAAATCAGTTAATCCAATCAACTTCATCGATACGCCACACCCGAAAGATTGGCCTCAATTATGGAACGCACTAGTTAATATAGTTACTTTGATTACTAATACCGCATATATTTCTATATAGCTAAATTCACCATCTAATCGTTTTGTGAAAATATTATTTTATAAAGTAAAAAACGTTTTATAAGTATACTTTACGTAAAACTGGCGTAACTTTCTCGTTTTAAGTCCAGTTTCTTTCGTTTTCACTTATGTCCACGCCTTCGTATTTAAGACGAGTTATCAAAATATAAAATTTCAAATTTTGTGTTTTTTCTGGTATGAATTGTGATTTTACTGTTCTATAACAGTTATTATATTTATTTTTATAGATTTAGTTATCGGTAAAATCTCATAAATGTCTGTAACTTATTCGTTTAAAACTCCGTTTTTAGACGAATCACTTTTGAGTACGTGCTACGTAATATTAAAGTTTTATATATGTAATGATATTTTTAAAATATAAAAGTTTCTGTGGTGAATAGTAATTTTATATAAAAAAATAGTTTTATAAAAGTATATATTTAACGTAAACTTGAAACTCGTCTTATCTTTTCTCATTATTAAATCGGTTTTTTTCGAGAGTTTCTTAATCATTTTCGAATCGTCTATGGACATGTAGTATTTTATAAAAATATAAAATGAAGGCTTTATTTTTCGAATTAAAACAGCAACTTTGAATATTTTTAGAAAAATATGTTTAAAACTAGTTTTTATAACTTTTTAGTTTAACCACTTTGTTACTTGTCCCTATTATGAACATTTATTTTAACAATTTTATTTTCACAGTGTCTTACATTCCTTTGGGTCTTCTAGTCCAAAATTTATTAAATAAACCTCACTAACACCTTATGAATAGGTGTACAAAAATTATTATAACACAATGCAGAAAATATTTTTACATGTTTAATAGTAACATAATGGTGATTTCATACCATAGAAATTATATACACAAAAATGACAAATTTAAAGGATTGAAAGGGTTTTGATCATATCCTTTATGGTGATTTTTGTATGATGAGAAATATATATCTAAAACCTTGTTTGATTTTTAACAATGCTTGCAAGATTAGTAACCTTAATTTCTCAAGAAGAAAACACTAATTTCACTTTCTTTGCTTCAACACTTGAAAATACTTAACCTAACCTTCAAACCATCTTATTAGGTCTTAGATATGTTGTGTGTATGATTGTATAAATGGTAGAAAAATTTATTTGGGTTGTATGTTATTGAGGGGTTTTGGAGCCAGTGAGGCTAGGGAGGAGAAAATAGTGGAGTTTTTTGTTGATTCTGCTAAGTGAAATGAAGAGTGTAGTGTTTATCAGATAGTATTGCAAGTTTATATACTCAAGACTAGTCTAAGAGACATCAATGGGGTCTTAAGAGAAGTTAAACGGTCTTGGTTTTTGGTCAAAACTTAGAGTCTAAGGGTTGCTTGGTTCCCTAAATGGTAACATAATCTCATGAAAATAAGGGTGGTATTTTTAAAAACCTAGATATTTTTGTATCCATCTCTTAATATAATTCGGTTATACATGTCTTATGTATGATTTTTTTTTGTAGATTTTTGAGTATTGGGTATAAAAGTTGGGTATTTATTGAAGCGTAGAAAAGTTTTGGTGCTTCCGAGAATGCCTAAATGTATTTTATTACGAAACGTAAACGTTTTTTCTGCAACCAATAAAAATAAAATTTTAAAAATTTTATTTTTATTTTCGTAAAAATATTTTATTGTGCATTGCTTGTCGTTGCGTTAATTTCGTGTTGGTGTCCGTTTTCGTTAATTATTGATTTTTAGCTTCGCGATTTAACTCTAATCTATTAAAATTAAAACGATACGCGTACGAGAAAAAAAATAAATAGTGAATTTAATAGCGTCGTAAATTGATCAAAAATACGGATTGTTACAGTGCCGACCAAGTAGACTAGATTAACTGGGATAACTCTCCATATAGCGACTTACATTACTAGAATCATATGATATAAAATAATTGACCTATCCTTACCATTGCGTTTCAGTGACAACAAGTTGGACTAGCAGGTGACCTTGGATCAACAATGACGTTCTGATTCCTTTGGTAAAGACTTAGATAGTGGACTACTAGTATGTAAGAAGCCGTTAAGCAGTAAGTTAATAAAGTCTCATTGAGCTAGGATTTGATAAGATCACCATTATTGTTTTCTTAAGATAGATTATAATCAACAAAAGATTGCTTTATTTAGATGCGTTTAATTGTGACAGAATTAACATGTCTGGGATTTAGGAAGAAGTACCGCCTAAATCTAGGAATGATATACTCCTCGAGATAAGTCAATCATTGCACTAATAAACAAATCTGCGTTATATTTGATTAATCATGGTTAATACAGTTTTCTTATAATAAGCTTGACCGCTCTTCTATATTCTGATTATCTGATTGCGTATGTTATCGTGACTAAAGTAGATTTAAGTTACCACAAAAACTTGTGCTAGTCTCTCAGACTGAAAACCCCCTTTATCGGTTAGAATTAGGTTTAGCATAGGTTTAACTTAGAATTAACTTAGATTAGAACTAACATAGACAACTAAAATACTGGTAGACTTAGAAATTAACGCTTTTGCTCTTAGTGATGCCCACGTAGTTACCAAAGAAGCTTCAAACTGATCGGGTGTCCACTACTGTTAGTGTTGTTATTGGTTAAAGTTCGTCAAAATATAATGTAAACGTGATAATAAAAATATTTCCTACGCACAATGACACATCAAAGACCAAGTTCAAGCTTCACCAAATTACAAGGGCATGATCAAGACGCAATCTACATCAATGACCTTCTTCATCTTCGCTATGTTTGTAATTTTAATTTGGTTTCGAAATTTTATTTTTCGTCATAAAAAAGGGGAAGATTGTTGGTGCAACATTAACTGGGATCTCCTTTATATTTTGATGATGAAAAATAAACGTTCTCAACACTTAAAATAACAAACGATAGCCAAAATCTGGAAAATCGGATTCTGGTGCGCTGGTCATACGTCAGCACGTGGTCAGCAAGTCACTCACGGCATCTGTTTTTACGGATTTTGTTTTTTCGCATTTTCTTCATACCAACACATGTGGAAACTTCAATAAATGTATGTACATGATACCTGAGCATTTAGGAACACTCCAAATGAGGTTTAGACTTAGAGAGGAGCAAAATAAATCCTCCTATTTTTCAACAAAACACCAACTCAATTCTTTTATCAAACGTCGCTAGCCAAGGCTGAAACTTCTTTCTAAACCTAGTATGAATATACTTTTAACATACCATCAAACAAAAGTATTCATTTGACCTTAATCTGAATATATGTTGTTCCCAATCACGCAATGGGTTTTACTCCCTTATTGGTCAAACTAAGTCAAATGTCACTTTGCATAAACACATCCTTTCTCGTTATGGGATATGCCTTACAGATGCAAATCACTTAGCTTGTTTGCAGCAAGATGATTAGTGATCAAATCCATTGTTGACAATCATGAATTGAAGTCTAAATGACTAATTGAGTTTATGGTAATTGAAGGTTAATCCTACGTTGACCCTTCCTACTTTTTCTATATAAATGATTTACAAACTCCCACATGTATTCCGCACATGTCTCTCCTACAAAATCCATTCTCCTCTAAACAAATGATTATACACACAATCCAAACATTCTCTACCAATCACCAATTCATTCCTTAGTCATTATTGCCCAACTCTTTTCTCTCTTAACGGCAATATGACTATTCCATAATCAATCCTTTGATTATTTTCCTCTTCATCACATACATCATCTCCAAGCGTAAACCTTTCCCACATAAACATTATCTAAGCTTATCCTCCACATGCCAAGTCACATTCTCGTATGCTATTTTAGTTGTTGTACTTCTTGTCCCCTTCATTCCTAACATAGGCTCCTAAACATCACAATCTCCTAAACATTCATCGTTACAATATTCACCATTCATATCTTCTTCACCTTTAAACTTACATACACAATCATTTAAATTTGAATTTATAACACTTTCTTACTTAAACTTATTCTAACCATACTTACTCTACATTGGGATGTTTGCTGAGCTTTTAAGCTGTAGCTTTTTTGTTAAAAAACATTCTCTTTGAAATAAATAGCTCTGTTGTGGAGACCAATGCGAGCTACTAGCTTTTATTTCTAACAAGTAGCTCCAAAACTAAAAAGCTATGACTTAAGAGCGTTCTATTTTCTTGGAGCTGTTAAATGTAATTTTAACTATTTACCCTCTAACTATATATATATTAATCATCTTGTCTTTACCATAAACCCTAATTTAATTTTCTTCTGCGACATAAGATTTTCTTTTTTTTCATCCTCTTTATCATAGTAACTTTATATCTCTGTTATGTAATCATATCTTTCCATCTAGTTACATGATAGTAATTTGTTGATCCCACGCCTTGATCGATTCTTTATGATATAAAGAGTTTGTTACCTTGGAAGAATCCAAAATAACAAAGATTGAGACTTTGTATGTTACTTACCAAAGTGTATGCGGAATCTACTACTTTGATACTATAGAAAGGTTTAATTTATGGAACGCAAAAACAAACAATGAACACAAAACACAATGCTTCAATATTATTACAATAATACGAGTACTCTTGAAGTACTGGGGTTACAAACCTTGAAGCTATTACAAATTTTCTCTCTAATTTCTATGAAAAGTATCTAAAAGTGTATATCTCTATACTAAACTTAGGATCTCCTTTTATAGAACACAAGGAGTCCTTTACAAAGATATCTGCCTATCTTTTAGGATCAGTTATAATTCAAAACTAAACATCCCGAAATACTCTCCATGCATTCTTATCTTCAGTTCAGCAGCTTTGACCATTTAGCAGTACTAACTCCTTCTACTAGCAGTATTAAGTAACATTGGCAGTACTAACTTTGTACTGGCAGTACTAACTCCTTTAGTACTGTTGGCAGTATTAAGTCATATGAAGATTTATTCCTAACAATCCTCCCCTAAACTTGTGATTGTCCTTCAAATCATCAAGTTTCTTCTGAATAAAATCTTCTAGTCTTCTTCCTCTGCTGATGATTCTTTCAAACATTTCTGTCACTTCTGCACTTGAGATCTTATAAACCTGAGGAGTTCAAATGCCTGTGAGCTCTCATGATCTACCTCCAATTTTTTACTTAACATCTTTGTTAACATCTCTTGGCTTAAAGGATACTTCTTCTCTGTCAACATATGAATTGCCAATCCATTTTCCATCAACAAAATATGGATACCACAAAAATCACATAATCTCCAGCTTAAAAGATTGTATTCATGCTGATCTCTCCAAATCTCATCATCTTCATCAGGCTCAAACAAAGTATGTAGATCTCCCCAAAGCATCAGATCAAATCCTTCTGGTCTTGAAGTACTATATCTTTCCTTGACTAATCTGAACAATTCTTCTACATCCAATCTATCAAAGTCTTCAAGCATCTCACTCAGTATCTTATAATTCTTTGAACTTCCATCTCCTCTGAATACTTGATAGTACATGAAAGTCTCTGTCAAAACACATGTCTTCCAATCCACAATAGGAAACTTTGTAGATATAGATTCAACCTCTATAGGAGCCTCTTCTCTTGGTACTATATCTAAAAATCCTTTGAGTTCATCTTTCTCAGCATCTTCTTCTAGCTTTTGTCTCTTCCTTGTGCTTTTTCTAGGAATGGACTTCTTTCTCTTTGCTGCAGGTTCTTTAACACCTTGTTTCAACTCTTCTTGTGTATCAATCTCTTCTTCCACAACCTTTTCAGGAGACTTTTCTTTTGCAGGAGACTCTTGCTTTTCACTTCCATGTTCTGCATCCATAGGCTCAATATTTTGATTAAAATCCCACACTTTTTCAAATATTGGCCTAATGTCATTGTAGGACATTCCCTTGAAGTCACTGATCTTGTAGTTCCCTTGATTCTTCAAATATTTGATCATATTTCTTCTTGCTTGGGCAACTGTCTTTGGCTTCATTTTTTGAGTATGATATCTGATGACTGAAGGGTCATTCCAATCTATCTTCTTAGCAGTCTTGGCTTCATCCATAACTCTTTTTCTTTCCTCTTCATCCCATTGTCTTGCAATCTCCTCATCTCTTGCAATTTGAGCTCTTTGTTCCTCATTCATTTGCTCTTCAAGTCTGATTGCTTCAGCATAACTCAACCTTTCTTGCTCAAGCTCCTTCTTTGACTTCTTCTTGGGCTCTTCCTCTATCATTATGGCTTTTCCCTTATCTTGTCTTGATCTTTTCTCAGCACTCCTTCTTGAATAGGTAACAGTTCCTCCAGCAGTACTAAGATGTACCTCAGCAGTACTAACTATTGGAACTTCTTCACTAGCAGTATCTTTCTTTGCACCAGCAGTACTAACCTCATCACTTGCTTTCTCACTTCCCTCTTGATCTTGAATGACTTCAGTTGGAGTCACTTCTTGAACAAATATTTCAGTGTCAGTGCTTGCTTTTTCATGAACTCCTTCATCATCTTGAACCCCTTCATCAGAGAACTTCCTCCCCTGTTTGGAAGAATCATCTTCAACAACTTCAGTATCTGAAAGAACAACCCTAGTCTGTCTCCTTGCTTTCCCAACCTTTATCTGAGCCTCTAGCTTCTTGACCCTAAGAATAAGCAGAACTGTAGGTTTTCTTTGTCTTCATCAAATCAGCCTCTAGAACTCCAATCCTGTCAGAAAGTGTTGTAACCAAATTCATCAATTCTTGTAGTTTCAAACTACCCTCATCACTTCCATGTGAGTGAACAGCATGGAGAGGTGAGTCATGGGGTGTAGGAGGATGGTGTTCTGTGCCAGGTTGTGTTGGTGATAGTTGTGTGGGTGAGGGTTGAGTAGGTGATGGTTGAGTAGGGGATGGTTGAGTAGGTGATGGTTGAGTAGGTGATGGTGTATGAGCAGGGGTAGGTTCAGGTAAAGGTGAAGGTGTAGGAGAAGGTGAAGATGTGATTCTGGAAGGGGAAGTTGAGGGTGTAGGAACAGCTAACATATTTGGGAATAAAGCAACCTCCGGTCCTGAAAATCCCTTGGTAGATCTCCTCATATTACTAAACACTTTCATACTTAAAGATGGAACAGGATATATTCTTGTGTGTTGTAGAAGGTGGTGTCTCTGCATATCTAGGTATATCTGAATGAACCTAGGGTACATCAAAAACTTATGGGGACTAGAGATATTAGACACCATGTGCTCAAAAATCATTCTAGAAAAGTTAAACTTCCTATTGGTGGCTAAACATATAATGGCAGCTGCAATATTACTACTAAACTGCTCCCAAGCAGTCTTCTTTGGGCTTAGGCAATGAAGGATGTTATGAATAAGAAACCTCCATTGAGGTGAAAAGGCACCTTTTTGAAAGGTTAACTTATCTGAGTCAGTGTGATATCCCATAAGCGAGATATTAGTTGACCAATATAAAGAAATTTGAAGTTATCGTGAATAAATCATTTGAATATATAGTAGATGCACGAAAGTACCTTCGGTGATAGACAGTGAGTGACCATCAATAGTAGCATTTATCTTGACTTCTCCATTATCATCAGTAGAAGCCTCAGCAGACCTCCAAAATTGTTTGATAAAGGAGACACAAACCTCTGGCTTCTTGGTGAGTGCATAGCAAATGTGACTTTTATTGAGAAAAATCTTTTATCTGATGAAAACCTTGCACTTCCCATAGATTTTTTCTTGAAATGCTACATGTTTTGCCTGTCACAAAAAATCCAAACTTTCCATGAGTGAAACTTGTGAGTAATAAGTGGATATGATAGTGTATGTAGTTGAAGGCTGGAGAAAGAGAATTGCAAATTGATAGAGGAACACCAGAGAGATATTAGTTGACCAATATAAAGAAATTTGAAGTTATCGAGAATTAAAATCTTTTGAATATATAGATAGATGCACGAAAGTCCCAATTGGTCAAACCCTTTTCCATAGGTATTCATTGGCGGAAATATTTCATCGGCTCTATTAATTAAATGAAAAATCTATTAGGACCAAAAGTACTAACGATCATCCTGCTGTTAGTATTTCGGCCTAGCATTCAAATAATACGCCTAGCAGTATTAACTTCTCCACCCATAAGCAGTAACTTCACACAATCTCTCTTTCTGTTTTTAGGCTCACATTTCATCTCTCAATTCTTTTGGCTCACTTTTCACTCTGTCTATTTTTCACACAGCTCTCTTTCTGTTTTTGAGCTCACCAATTCTCTCTTTTGTTTTAGCTCACAAATTCACACATAAATGTAGTTTTTGGCAAACTATCAGCCATAAACGGATTTGAGGAGTCTTTACCAATAGCCGTTTGCTTTGAACTAGCCATTGCTTCATTAGTAAAACATGTGGCAATGAAAAACATATAGTTTTGAGTAATCTATAATATAAACGGATTTGTTAGCGTCTTTAAAATAGCCGTTTGCTTTGGACTCGCCAATGCTTCATGTAAAAACATGGAGCATTGCTGACCATACTAGTTTGTGTAAACTATCACTATAACGGATTTGAGAAGTCTTTACCACTAGCCGTTGCTCTGAGGACTAGTCAATTCTTGATGTTATTAGACATGGTGATCTGATGTCCCATTTGTGGTGTGCGGGTTCTCAACCAACACTTCAAGAACAACAACATTTGCCTCCCACAAATAATACATTTATGGAGTAAGACAATGACCTCACTTCATTTATTTATCCTGAAAACGTTAGCTTAAAACCAACAAAAAATCTAAACATGTTTCTTGTTTAACAGTATTAAGTGTTACTAACAGGATTAACATAGATGCATAGAAATATCCAGCAGTACTAACTATAAGTAACAGTTTTAACAAACAGTTTTAAATATAACTAGCAGTACTAATTAGAACTAGCAGTATAAATTTACAAAAATGTAACAGTACTAACTTTTAACAAACTTTACAAAAACAAACAAGAGATTTGGGCATTAGGGATGGAGCATTCCTGAATACTTGAGGACCAAGTATGAATTACCAGCATCAAAACCTTTTGTAAGAAGATTCTGCTACATTTTAAGTTGAGTGTCACATTTTAAGCCCCCCCCCCTATTTGAATAAACTTTTTAGCATTGTAATCTCTTATTAAGTGATCGCATTATCTCTATATGGTATGTTTTAGAGTGTTGAACAGGATTTTCTATTATACAGATAGTACTGGTATTGTCAATGTAAATAACAGTGTTCATAAATTTGTACCTATAATCCAGCAATTGGTTTTGGATCCAGAGAACCTGTCTACAGCAACTTGCAAGCAAGCCAAATATTTCAGCTTCAGTTGTAGAAGTGGCAACTACAGTTTGTTTCTTGCATTGCCAAGAAAATTACTATTTCCCAAAAAATTAACAACCTTTAGTGGTTGACTTCCTATCTTGTGTAGCTCCAGCATAGTCACTATCAGTGTAAGCAACTAACTCCAATGGAGAATCCTTAGAATACCAAAGACCTAGAGATGGTTTGCCTTTAAGGTATCTAAAGATTCTTTTGACAGCTAAGAGTGGGAAGTTTTGGGGAACCTTGAAAACCTTTGCACAATGCACATACTGCAAACATGATATTGGTCTGATGCGTGTAGATACATCAAAGATCCAATCAGAGATATATAAAGATGGTTCCATAACATCATCAGCATCTGCATCTTTACCAAAGGCTTTTCCAAATCTGTGGGAGTGGAGGCAGACTTCACATTTGTGTAGTTGCAACTTTCTCAAAATTTCATGGACATTTTATCTTTGATGTTAAGAAGCCTTTCTTTCTCTGTTGGACATGCAATCCAAAAAGAATGTGAGTTCTCCATATAGAATCTCTGAAACTTATCTTCATTAAGCTTTTCAAACTCATCACATAGCTAATTCTTGGTAGAATCCAAAAATGATGTCATTAAATATATTTAAACAGCAGTATTGACCCTTTCTGACCTTTTGATGATTAAAGTTTGATCAAATTTTCCTCTTTGAATATCCATTGATCAAAAGATAAGTGAGCCAATGTGTCATAACCAGCTTCTAGTGCTTGATGAAAAGTCCCATATTAGTGCTTTCAAAACTTTATAAACTTTATCAGGATGTCTGGCATCTTCAAAACCATGGAGTTGACATACATTCACCATCCTCTTCAATAGTTTGACCATATAAGGAAAGCACTTTTAACATCGATTTGGTAGACTGTAAAACCATATAAGAAGCATAAGCCAAGATATTCTTATGGCCTCAATTTAGCCCACTGGAGCAATAACGTCATCATAGCAATCCCCTTTCTTGTGTATGTCCTTGGGCACAAGTTCTGCTTGGTTCCTGCAATGAATTCCCCTTTAATCTTTTGTTTCTGTAGACCCACTTTGTACCAATAGCCTATGACCTTTAGGCGAAGTCTACAAGAACCAATACATTTTGTAGTTTAAAACTTGTCAGGAGTTCATCCTGCATTGTTCTACCAAGCAGGATCACTAGGCTTTTAGAACTCTTTTTTGGTTCTTCTTGAGATAGAAAACAAGCAAAAAGACATGTATGAAGGTCCTAGTGAGTCTTTCCTTCATATATGGCACCAAGAAATCCTAGTTCAGAGTAAGAAGTTGTCATCCTTCTTGTTTGAACAGAAGACTGCACATTACTAATTCACATGATCAAATTGGATGATCTTGTGGAATTGTATGATGAGGAAGAAAACTGAGTAAGATGTGAAAAGGTTCCCCCAATTCATTTCTTGGTCCCTCCACTTGTGTATCTTCAGTTGTAGGATGGTCCCATCAATGTCTTCAGGAGTAGCAGTATTTAACCAATAACTTCAGGAATAGCAGTACTAACTCTATACTACCTAGTATTAACTCTGGATTGGCAACATAAACATTGTTCGATCATCAGTACCATTATCATGAGACTGCAAACATCATGAAGTCCATTCTTGATCTTGTATTTGTGCATCATCAAACCCAGATTTGAGTGAAGCATCATCAAAAATAGAAGCATCCTTCCGAATTGGCATGACAATACAATCTCTGATCTTGTGAGAGGATGTGCTGGACTCAGAAACTCCTTCGTTACTCTGCAAATACCTTAGAAGAAGGTCCCTGCAACCACTGTACTAAATTTCATGATTGGGTTGAGATTCAAGATCAAACAGCCACGTTGGACAATTTCATTCTAATAGGTTTATTCTCTAAGAAACCACAATGAAGTTTTCCAGTATTTTCTGGTTATAATGTTGGATACCCTAAAGCTTTGCTACTTAAGGAAACCCAACAAAGAAACATTCATCACTTTATTCCATCAAACTTGCCCTAACTTATCTAAGTATTAAGAATAGTAAACATGACATCAAATGTTTCATGAAGCCTATAGCTGGTTTAATACCCTAAAGAGTTCAAAAGGGAGTCTTGTTTGAGCTTGATATTAAGACCATATTATATACATAGTAAGCAGTAGAAACAGCTTCGCCCAAAGTGTGGTAGGTACTTAGAGTCAGCTCACATTTGTTCTAGCAGCCTCAATGAGAGTCCTATTCATTTCTTTCAGGCTCACCATTTTGTTTGAAGGTGTCCTTGCCTACATTATATTCTCTTTTGAACTTTTCTTACAGAACTCATCCATCAGCTTGGTTTTTAAATTTCCGTCCCTTTATCACTTCTGATTATTTTACTTTCTTATCCAACTAGATTTGCTATCTCTTTGATAAAGTTTTTACGGATTTCACTTAGTTTCTTCTCTTAGTTCTTAAAAAGAAAACCCAAGAAAATCTACTATAATCATCAGTAACTACCAAGCAGTATTTTTATGCATTAAACTACTAACAAAAGTTAGACCAAAAAGATCCATGTGTAGCATAAACAATGGCTTAGTAATGGGACTAAAGGCCTTGGTCTTACAAGAGACTCTATGTTGCTTTCCTTTAAGACAGGCAGCACATGTTTGGTCATTCTCAAATTTTTTTCAAGGCAATCTCCATTACAGATTTTCCTTTGAAAAGTTTATGATTTTTTGAAATTGACATGACCAAGCCTCCTATGCCATAACATTGATTCCTCAGATGTAGCCTTTGCAACTAGACAAGTTAAACCATCTTTAGGAACTATGTTTTTCTTATCAAAACTATACATGTTATTATGTCTAGAATTTTAAGAAGTATCTGACTTTCTCTTTTTAGGAACTAAAATTGGGAGTATTTAGAAACAAGACATTCAGGAGTCAGTAAAAAGAACATTGTTCTTTTGACACAAATTTGTGAGACACTAAAATGTTGAACTTCAACTTCTTGACAAAGTATAAATCCTCAAAATCAAGTTTTTCAGTTATATTGTACCTTTTCTAGTAATTTTTCCTCCATTTGCTCCTCCACAAAAGTAAACATAACCCCATTAAAGTCTTTGAAATCTGGAAAGATAGCTTATGTGTCCAGGACATGTGACCTTGAGATCCACTATACATAAATCCTTTATCTGTTTAAGATGTGAATGCTCTCACACAAACTTATGAAGTTAGTTATCTTTTGGGGACCCAAGCCATTATGACATTGGATTGCCTTTGCATCAAGTAATAATATTTGTTAAAAATGCTAAGTGAGCACCGTTGGGTTTTATAGGTCTCCAAACCTAACATGCTGAGGGCTTAACAGCATTAAATCCCCTTGCCCTGACAGTATTAACATTTGGCCTAACAGTATTAACAGTTTGTCTACCAGTATTAATATTTTAATTTTTGACTTTTTTGTTATTGCTTGTACTCTTTGTAAAATGGGCCTTTTGAATAGTTGATGTGCTTGATTTTGAAAATGTGTTTGTCTTTGGTCTTAGCACAGGAAATATGATTTTGGTGAACAGTATAAGAAGCCTAATAGTATAACAGACCCTAGCAGTACTAAAAGATTTGGACAGTGTTATTCAATCTAACAGTATTAGTGGCTTTGATTATTAATAGTTTTTAGGCCAGTCTTCATTAAGACTGCTCTTGGAACCATATGTTTGTAAGCATTAGGACAACTGTATTGAATGTGATCAAAACTACCACAGATAAAACATGCCTTGTTTTTAAAAACAAAGTTACATCCTAATTGATTGGATTTTTGACCATTCCAATTCCTTTGGTTCCCCCTAGGTCCCTGTGACCTGTACATCTCTGCATACCTACTTGATCTTCTAATTGGTTTTTCAGGTTTAACTGGACACTTTCTATGTAGCTAGTAGGTATAGAAGTTTTTTTTTCTACCTTAGGGATAGGCTCAACTTCTTCTCTTTCATATGAAACCCCAATCTTCAATAATTGGAGCAAAGACAGGATTTCTCTAGCTTTTTTAGGTTCTTCTACCCTAATATGATTAGCAGGATGGAAAAACTTTTCTTTCCAATCTTTGTCTACCTTAAGTGGAGACATAACAGAGCTAGTTTCAGTAACAGTCTTGGGTTGTTGTGTTAAAGAGTCATCAGTATTCTCCTTAGAATTATCTGACTCTCTATCACAAACAGTGGTTGGCTTTAAACTTGAATCCCTAGGACCATACTCATTTACCTCAGGTTGTTTGAATTCTTCAAGATTGTATAGATAACGTCAAGGTGTTGGTCTATTTAGAATCAAAGGATGAGGTGAGGGGACAACATTATAACCAAAACCCTTTTTGCTCTTGTCAGTTACCTGACTTGCTAACAAATCATCTAAGTCTTTTGATGATTTTTCAAACTTTGCAAGCTTAAATTCAAACCCCTCCTTTTCTTCCTTAACTTTTTCAAGTTCAGCTCTTAAAGTTTATCCATTAGCTAATTCTTTGTGAACCTACAATTCTTTTAAGCAAAGTATTTCTCAGAAAAAAGGACTTCAGATTCTTTATATTTAACTACTTGTGCTTCATAAAATTGAGACAACATCTTTTTATGTAGCTCGCTTTAAAAAACCAGTATCATCTACTTTAGACAAGTTAATATCATACTGTTTCTTTAGAGATTCAGAATTTTGCAAACAAGATTTTAGAACAAGATTATATCATTTTGATACTTTCAGGGAATCTGTGAATGCATGAGAGCATGTTTAGATTGAATTTCATTCCTTGCCTTGTCACTCCATCAATCCTGCACCATCCTATAGCACACATTGCCTTTTCAGAAGTTCTTCATTCCTTAATTGCCTTTGATGAGCTTACTTGTCCAATTTCTGTTGTCTTTACTTCTTGGTGCTCTGCTTCTCTGGCAAAATGTCCCATTTATATGACAGTTGAAACATTTACTTTTGATTTATTATTATCCAGCAGTATACTTCATCAATGATAATCTTCCTTCTAATTCTCTGATAGAAACTTTCTTGCCCTCATGCATTAGCAGTTGCCATATTCATTTGATCCATTTCTTCCAAATCACTCATCATAAAGTGCTCAAGGATCTTAATGAACTAGTCTAAGACCCTTATGGTTAGTGACAAAAGCATAATCTGTGGCATCACTAAAACTAGCAGTACTAGTTTCAGTACTAGCAGTATTAACCTTGGTGTTGCCAGTACTAACCAGTGTTAACAGTATTAATAGTATTAGTACTGCTTGGACTGGAAGTGGTTAGAAATGCCAAGTTCTTATCATCATTATTAGCAGCAACAGTTCTCTTAACCTTTTGTTTAACAATTTTAAAATTGTTGTACAAATCATCCAAACCCATAGTTTCAAAGTCGGGTTTGTTCATCCAGACTACCACATGTGTATCCCATTCAGAAGGTAAGCTTCTCAAAAACTTAACATTTAGATCTTCTGGAGGAGTATCTACACCCAGAATTGCCAATGTTACTAACAAGCTTTTTGTAGCCCACCGGTAAAGATAGGTTCACAAAGATTCTGAGCTTGTAGAATTAAGTTTTCTTACTGTTGCTTCAAGTAAGGCCTTATGTGTCTTCTTTTGTTGCAATTTTCCTCCAAAGCGAGCTTTAATAGCAACAAACATAGATTGAGCATCAACATACTGGTTAAAGGTAAGCTGATGTTCATTTGGGAGTGCCATAAGGAGAAGACTTCTGGCTTTGACATCATTCTTCTTGCAAATCTTTTCTTCAGTAGTAGAGGGCAGTCATCTTCAATGCTGTGAGGGACCAATTCTGGTGGTTGTAACAAGAATAGGTACCCAAAGAATTCCTATTTTTATTATTCCATAATGCATAATCTTGATCTGAAAGTACTGCTTATCCTGGATTTCCCAATTTCTCCTTCTCTCCTTGTTTGTAGCTATGTAAGGCTTTGCCAACGCATTGTTCTGAGAATTTTCTAACTCATTTCCCTAGATCCAAGTTTCTCAAAGCATAGCTCTGATACCACGTGTTGCATCCTACGACTTTGATCCGATTCTTTATGAAGTAATGAGTTTGTTATCATGGAGAATACCTAAATAACAAAGACTTGAGACTTTGTATGTATACCAAAGTGTCAGGCGAAACCAACAATTTGATACTACTAGAGATGTTTATTATTAGGAACAGTAATGAACAAAAACAACAATGACACAAAACACACTGATTCATATTATTAGGAATTAATACGAGTTACTATCTTAAAAGTACTGTAGGTTACAAACTTGAAGCTATTACTAAATTTTCTCTCTAATTTCTACTGAAATGTATCTAAAAGTGTTTCTTATACTAACTTATGATTTCTCCTTGTTTATGAACACAAAGGAGTTCCTTTACAAGATATTGCCTTATCTTTTAGGATCAGTTATAATTCAAACTAAACATCACGTAATTATCTACATGCACTCCTTTTCTTAGTTCATCAGCTTTGGTACTATCAGCAGATTACTCTTTTGTCTAGCAGTAGAAACTAACACTGCTGTACTAAGTTTGTATTGGCAGTAACAAATCTTTAGTTATGTTGGCAGTTGTTAAGTCATATGAAAGATTATTTCCTAACAAACATTGGCAGTTAAATACCACGTTTCTTACTCTTTACAGCTCAGAGTGGAGTAAGTATGTAACAAATGTCGTTTGACAAAGATGCTTAAGGATGATCGTTATGTTGACTTTGTATTGAGCATCTTCAGCAATATGTATAAAGTGTGAATGCTCAAAACCAAAAGTGAGGCAAAGGACAATGATCCTCTTGCTCTAGTTGAAAACACATATGCAAGTTCCTTATCTTCTTAATCTCCACCAGCTTACTATGTTACACATCCTCCTTTGGTGATTGGTTATGATGATGATTATCAAGGAGAAGCAATGTGTGATGATCAAGAAGATAGTTTGACAACTGCGATGATGCTCCTTGCTCGTTTGTGTGTCGTTGTGCGTAGGTTAAATGATTTATTATCAAGTTTTAAATTATATTTTTCGACTTTACCTAATGACAACATAAGGGCAAGTGTACTTCTGTTCAGTTTTTGCTTCGTAGTCAAGTTGGGTGTCGATCACTAGAGAGAGGAGAGATAGCGTTAATTCTAAGTCTACCAGTATTTTAGTTATCTATGTTAGTTATAATCTAAGTTAATTCTAAGTAAAACCTAATTCTAACAGATAAAGGGGGTTTTCAGTCTGAGAGACTGGCACGGGTTTTGGTGGTAACTTAAATCTATTTAAAACATGATAACACACATAAGCAGTAATCAAAAGATAGAAGAGCGGTCAAGCCAATTATAAGGAAACTGTATTAACCATGATTAATCCAATTAAAACGCAGGTTTGTTTATTAGTGCAATGATTGACTTATCTCGAGGGGCATATCATTCCTAGATTTTAGGCGTATTCTTCCTAAAAAACCATAGACACCGCTTATTCTGTCATAATTAAATGATATGCATAATCAATATTTGTTGTTTATAATCTATCTTAGAAAGAAAATAATGGTGGTTTCTTATTCGAAGCCTAGATCATGAGACTTATAACTTACTATTATGGCAAACTTATATACCCCACCTAAATGAGTCCATGGTCCAAGTCCTTCCCAAGGGAACCAGACAATAATTTGTTGTTACCTGGTTCAACTGATGTCTACTGTTCAATAAAACCATTGGCAAGGATTAGGTCTTTATTGTGATCTATGATTCTTGATATATAAATTGCCAGTTAGGGAGCGCTATTCTCTGGTATCTAGCTAGCTCTTTATTTTGTATTCCTAGATCCTGTTGATGATTGGTCGCATACTTAAGCAACATAAAAGAGTATAAATTGTTAAACTTAATAACAATCAATGATATTAAGCAATCGAAATAAACAAATGAAACATTAAAAACTTCAACAAACACTTGCTATTACTTTGTATCAAATACAAACATAATAAACGAATCAACCAAGGTAAACAAACATACCAATCTTCAATAGATTATTAGAGTATAGATGATTACAAGGTGTTTCCTATTGAATTAAGCACATTGCGAGACCTTCTTTGCTCTTCTTGTCTTCTGAAAATTGACTTTGTGGTTAGGGTATCGCAAATATGTTCAAGCACACCCTAAAAATCGTGTTTAGGGGTTTGTATTTATAGTCTTGAAATTATTATACGAACGTAATGGGTGAGGTCAATATGGCGTTTTGGGGGGTTTCTTTGAATGCTGTGGGGGACCACGTTCAATATCTTCCAGAATCTTCTAATAATCTTCAATACGGCGTATAGAGTCTTCTGGATACGACGTATTGCTCTTTAATTCTTCGTGGTTTCTTGTGAAGTGCAGGCACATATACGCCGCATCTTCCTTGATGGATACGGAGTATAGCTTGTCAGAATAGTATCTTAAGATTTCTTCAATTAAGCTCAATATGCGTGCTTTTTGCATAAATTCACCAATTACCTCTATAAATACGCAAATAACAACTTTTAAGAATTAAGTACTAATTCGTGGCATATTTATTTAAAATGGGTATGAAACATGGATAATGAGTGCTCATAAAAGTGACGTTATTTGTTGTCAGAACTATATATCCCCCACTTGAATACATACTTGTCCTCTAGTTGAACCTTTGAAAATTTAGGATAATGTTCCTAGTACCATAGTTATGGATTTTTCCTTTAAGCATTTTTTAGTTACAATTAATAGTACATATCCAATCATCCTCACGTAATTGGAAGATGAAATCTATCATTTCTCTCAACTAATCTTGTGTTTATTCATGCAACTAATTCGCTCAATGCTCCAGTCGTGGATGAGTATTCTTTCATAAGACTGCATGGGATACACATCTCCACCACTAACGATAAGAGTGACCAAGTCTTCAAAGTAAAATTTGGTTGAAAAGGTTCAAGGGTTTTGCATCACTCTTTTAATATCCAATCAGATACCAATTTTCCTGAAAAGGTAAAACAAAACAACATATACACATCCATAACGATGGAATAGACATACATGGTTACATTCATTCCTTAATTTGAATAAGTTAAAGAATAGGACTAGTAGTCTTCACCAAAAGTCGTAAACCAGCAAGGGCGACAAACCACATATACATATCTGTAACGACGGAATAGACATACATGATTGCATTTATTCCCTCACTCGATTAAAACGAAGGGTTAGGACGAATAGTGATATAGGGTAGGGATCTTCTAATCCTTCATCAATAGGAATAGACTTATGTGATTCTCGCATCCTAATTCGAGTAAGACCAAAGGTTACGGATTAGGAAAGGGAACATAATTGTTGTTAAATAAGAAGAACAAAACAAATAGATTAAGTCTAAACAAATAAGGTACAATGTTGCTAGTTATTTTCCCGACTGTGCCCATGAAAAAGACACAACACTATAGACATAAACGTCTTGATTATAGATCAACAAAAATAACCTTAGTTGACGTTCCTGTAACGGTCAACTCCCATTATCTATAACTTTTACATATTTACAACATTTGTGGTGATATCGACCATTTTATTTACAAGTAAAGACATGGTTGGGTTATTTCGGCCAACATACAACAATACTCTATAGGATCACTTTTTTTGTATTTTTGATTTTTTTGATTTTTTAATTATTTTTTCAAACATATAAACTACGAATTTCGGTGTAATTTCACCATCTTCACGATCACAATAAATTAATATTATTTATCCATTCTCCTCGATACTTCGGATGAAAAAAATAATTATGAAAGTAGTACAACACACTGAAAAATTGAGATTTAAAAATATACACTACTTTCACATTCCTAATTGCATTGTGAAATTTTCCCGACCTAACCGTAGTTAGAAATTGCGACACAAGAAATACAATACTTTACACAAAAGCAACTAGTAACCGATTAATGACTTAATCTAATAGGGTAAGCTAAGGTGTAAAGGTGTAACGAAACAAATTTGGTGAAAGAAAAGAATGGAATGGCTCAATTGGGTTTTTTCTATGGGAGTATGTCTTACTTAAAATTGAGGTGTAATCAAATGGTTTCTTCTTGGTTTAAACTTTCAGTGTAGTTGTTAATATTCTACAACATGAATAGGCTTTTTAAGTGTAATCCTATAAATTTACCATTAGTAACTTGTCACTACATCTATTTTTAAAAATAGTCTTTTTATTCTTGGTCTCGAATAGATATACCAAGCCAAGTTTTAAAGTTTACAACATCACCGACATACTTATAATTTTGTAGAATTTAGGTAAACATTTTAAAATGGATAAGGCTAAATTCTCATAATATCTAACAAGGGTTATGTGTGCGGGTTATGTAACTAATAATTTCGCAAAAGTATGCTTGGAAATTTTTAAATAAATGCATAAGTTAAGCATTTATATTGTGAAAATATAGGTTTGTTATAAGCAATTAAATTACTCCTTCCCTCCACTTGAGATATACATCGACTCGTTGTATATATAAAACATTAAGGACAGATGAGTTAAAAGAAATTTAACACGAGAAACTCCCTGGGTTTTTATAGCAAAACACAATTTTCCTCTTGTAATTATCCATATATTAAATTAGAGGCAATTTTCATCAGAGTAATCATCATCTATTAAATTGAAGCAATATTTGCATGGAGATTTTTGCTTTATTCCATCCATTATGTAACGAAACATACATTTCAAAGTAAAGAGCTCACGAGTACCTTCCAAAGCCAATTTCATCAACGTTTATAGCAAGCAAACATTATAATATGTCAAGCAATATGTTTTAAACTTCATTTTACCATACGTTATCTATCTTAATCGTTACCATCCATAACGTTTAATATAAAAACAGACCTTTATACGTTACGTTTATACTATAAACCCTAATTATATGTAAGGTTTCCATAACTAAATTTTATTTTAAAAAAAAATTGCTTCAAGCTTTCAAGGCATGTGTACAAGTGTACAATGCATAATATTTAAATTATATTTCCCTCCAAAACCCTAGTAAAACTCCTTTAAGCTCAATGTACAACCCGTTTATGCCAAGATTCAAAATAAGCCCATTTTCCCTCTATTTTTCTAAGGCATTTCGTACCACTTCTTAAGCACAAGTTACAAGTCTCCTAAGCACCACATTTAAACATTTCTTTCCCTCCATTTCACTCCACACAATCGGCTAAACCTAAAAGCTAATACCGAACCATAATGACGCGTACCACTTAACTAGTTTCAGAACAACCAAGACCAGCAAAGCTCCGTTCTCTATGATTCACCACATGCCTACTACCTTGATAAGCACCTCCATCACCTCCTTGTCACCACCTAGCCAACTTGCACACCAAGAAAACCCCCTTGTCACCTCCTATGATAACCGAACCCCTATCCACCTTCAGACACCTTTCAAAGCTATTACTAGCTTCCATTAGTCATCCTAGCTATCTCTTGGCCATCACTCCTAGCTCACCTTGGTCATTACTCCTCACAACTTGGGCACTACTCTTTCCTTTAGCCTATATATAGCCAAAACATACACTTTCACAAACACATAATTTTATCAAACACTACCTCAAAATCATGTTCTAATCAAGCTATGGAAAAAGAAGAGAAAGTATAGATCGATTTAGAATCCAAGGTAAGAAGAATTAAGCTCTTGAATTCATCTCCTAAGTTTTTCTTGGTTTAATTTGCTCATTTCGACCCATTTCACCCATTTCGTGTACTAGTAAGCTTTTCTACTCGTTCAATAAGCTCTTAAACTCATTTAAGCCAATGGTACAACCCGACAATACATAACATTCAAACTAGCCATTTTCCCTCCAATTTTCTAAGGTATTTCGTACAACCTTTCTAGTACATGTTACAAGCTTCCAATGCATAATATTTAAACTATGTTTTCCCTCTATTTCAGCCCCTACTCGTCCTAAAAACCCTAACCCTAATCCGAAAACCCTAATGAACCCGTCACCCCCTAACTAGCTCGAACCAAGTTTAAACCAAGCAACCACCCTTCTCCATGACACACCACCTTGCTTACTACCTTGCTAAGCACCACCATTACCACCTTGTCACCACCCTATCACCCTAGCACCTTTGTCACACCCTTGCTCACCAAGTAAAACCTCCTTGTCACCACCCTTAATAACCGAACCCCTCACACCCTCCTTACACCTCTCTAAGCTATTTTCCTAGTTTCCCTTAGTCACGTAGCTAACCCTTGGCCACCACTCCACACAACTTGTTCCTTACTCCATGTAAACTTGGCCACTACTCCTCTCTTGACCCTATATATACACGAACACATACATACTTTCCTAATTCACCATCTAAACTAAATACTACCTTAAAATGATGATCTAACCAAGTCATAAAAGAGAAGAAAGGAAGGATAAGATAAGTAGAAGCCAAAGTTAAGAAGGAAAGAAGTCCTTGATCCATCTCATAAAGTTTTCGGGTTATATTTGCTCTTTTCGACCCATTTTACCCATTTCGTGTACTAGTAAGCTTTTCTACTCGTTCAATAAGCTCTTGTATTGTTTTAGATTATATATAAGCTCCTATACATCCTTAAGATCTCATGAAATCATCCCTTAAACCCTAAAGCTTACTCATTTGGTTTTCTTAATCCAAACGCACTCTAAAAACCCTAAAAAGATCTTTTTGTGTATCTAATAAGCTATAAGCTATAAGTTGTTGTAATAAGATTTTTCTATAAGCTCATTTATCATTTTTACGTTAAACTTTATGAAATATAAAGTTTTGAAACAATCAAACTAAGACTTGACATATTACCCCAGGTTGCGTGACGAGGCTGTTTACTCCCATTTGAATTATATTTCAAATCAATCAACTACCTTATCAAGGTGAGTTCATAGTCCCACCTTTACATGTTTTCTAAATCCCGTGGGGAGAGACATGCTATAAACCATGAATACAAATATTCTTAATTGTATACTATCCTGATATGTTATTGCCTAAGTACCTTCATTTGCCATAAGGCCCCACTATCATGAACCGTTAATTACTTGTAACCGAACGTACTGGTTGAGTAAGCGCGAATACCGTGAATAGATCTATTGGGACTGAACTTCCCCGTCTGGGTAGATAACAACGCACTACCATACGGGCGCATTTCATTTGAGGAACTCTGGGTGTTTGGCAAAGCATCCGCTCGGGCAATAACTTGTGAATATCTTAAGGTTTTGGTGTCCTGAGCTTAGTGCAATAATATGATATTGTTTTCTATGATAATTGTAGTTGTACAATTATTACCACTTATGATGACTTGTATTCAGTTATTACATTTCAAACACTATGAATTTCACTCAACCATTGTGTTGACCCTTTTAGCATGTTTATCTCAGGTAATTGAGCAACCTATGGCACGGAGTGGCATTAGACTTGAGGACGTCCAACTTGTTATCATTCAAACTCTATGTTTTCATATGTATATTGGGACCTCCTTTTGTAAAACTCTGAAATAATATTGAATGATAACTAAATTTTCCAAAACGTCTCTTCTGAGTCGTTTTCTATGATTATGACTGTTGATTCATGAAGTAATACCCCAATTTAGCTTCTGCTGCTATATGTCAAATAAGGGGGTGTTACATTATCACTCCACCAAACTCAGGCATCCATCTCCCATCTCCCATCTCCTTGATCTTTCTAATCTATCATCACAAATCAGATAAACAAAAAAACGCAACCATACCTACTCATAAAACAATACGAATCTCATCTCGTTTATACATCTCGAATAATAAAACTTTTAACTTGTATCCTCGTTAACCGAACTACATAAACCATTACCCCTTTTTCTTCTTTTATGAATCAATGGACCAAACTTATCATGGTCTACATTGTTTTGAAAGGCACGAAGGTGAATGGTCTTCAAGATCTTTATGAGGTCTCGGGTAAGGTGTTTGTTAAATTGTTTTCTTGTCAATCGAAACAAAGAAGGATTGTAACATAATTGTTATAAATCTTATCTTTATTTTTTAATATTAAAGAGATGGTTTTGAACATCTCATAGATCGATGATGAGTTCCTTTTCGTGTGAGAGGCCTTTTTAAGGTCATAACATAGTTGTACCACACGAAAGGAGAAAAACTTAGATCTTGATTTATATCAATTTGATTCGAGTCTAGATGAGGTAGATGGAGATGGAGATGATGTTGAATGTGACGATGGGTATTAGGATTAGTTTGTTGGATTTGTTTGAGTTATGATTTGTCACGATGGGTATTGTAGGTTTAGTTTGTTGGATTTGTGGTGATGTGAAGATGTTGTAATAGATTGATGATGTTGGATTTGTTGGATGTTTGTGACTAATGAGTTTTGGGTTAGATAATGAATCTGTTGGTGTCGAATGATGTTGATGTTGTTTGAAATTTATGTTGTTGTTGGTTAAGTCGAGTCTGTCTTCTTCTTTCTACCTTTCAGTTTCGTTGACCTTGACTCGGCACAGACCGACTCAGTGATTTGACTCGGGTCAACTCGGTAAATACCAAGTTGACTCGGTTTGGGTTGTGGGTAGCAACTCGCTGCCAAGAACATAGCCAACTCGCTACTGAGTCTAAAATTGGGCAGAGGTTCCTTTAGATTTGGCTTAGAGATTTGTCTTCAATTGAACATGTTCTTCACAACTCGCTACCTGTTCTTCTCAACTCGCTACTTCAAATCTCTAGTTGTACTTTTTGTCTTTTTGCACTGTTGTACTTTTGTCATATTGCAACAAACTTCGGATCTGTTTCTTCTTATCTTTTTCTGCCAACTCGCTATGAAGAAACCCAGATTAAGACACTGCATCCAAACATGTTAGCATAACAGAAACATATATCAACCACCCAAAAATAGTATGTAGCCTTTTTCCATGAAATAAGCCTACTAATTTAAGCACAAATAAGCTGATATAGAGAACCAGATCTATATTGTTTGTGAATTTACCCAAATGACAGTTTTGACATACAACTTGACAGATTTGACGTGAATCAAGACTAAGAAAAGATATACAGCTTGGACCATTAAAACATAGATATTTGAATCTGTTTTGAGACACCCAAGAACAAACAGTGACAAAGTTTGGACAATAAAATTGTGACAAAGATAGACACCGGACCATACAACATGCAAACCGACCCAAGAACGCAACCGAGGCTTTGATAACAATTGTTAGAAACAAAAGAATCAATGATCCAGTTGATGTTATTATAATGTCAGGTGGCCGACCGGAAAACCAGCCGACCACCACCATGGTGGTGGTGAAAGACTTAGAGAGAGAAAATTAGAGAGAGAGATGGAAGGAGAGAATATGTAAAAACACACTTTGATGTGTGCGTAAAATGATTCAACCAATACCCTCTCCATGTGTGGAGAGGGTTTAAATAAGTCTTACACGCCCCATAAAACGGGCTATGGTGTGGGCTTACAGTGGGTAAAGACCCGGCCCAATACCATAAGTCATATGATTACTGTTCCAACTACGAGCTATGCTAAATATGAAATACATGGGGTGACCGAGTCTTTTTCTTAATCCTAAAGTCCCTCTAGACCTAGACGGCTCAGAACTCTCTCTAGAATCAACCTCTACATCCGCCAAATAATCAGAATCCCTAACCCTCTTAGGTGATGGTATCAAATCAACACGGACAGGAGATAAAGCTCTGGATGCAGGTGATAATGCAGGTACAAATGTCATAGGGGACCTACGTCTCTTGCAAGATAGCCCCGCAGAAGTACTCGGTAAATCAAGAGAAGAGTGATCTGGTAATGAGTGTCTTGAAGAAGAATCAGATGAAGAATCCGAATGAAAATCTGATGATGCCTCTAATGATGAATCTGAAGAAGAATCTCAAGCTGAATCATCTGGAGAAAAATAATCTAATGAAGAATGATCAACAGAATGTCTCACAGCAAGTTGATGAGTAGGTAACGGTCCAACCCTCTTCCTTGTAGTCAACATGTGAAGCAGTCCATTAGGATGGTATCGGTAAGGTCGACAGTAAGGAATAGGCTGTCCCGGTGCTAGAATCGTAACTCGATGATGAGGTACGACAGGTGATCTCTGGGTAGAAGGGGTAATCTTAGTGAAAGGTGTACCATGGGTAGGTGATGGTGGTGTATCAGGTGTATCACTATCTGTGGTATCATCAGCCGATGATAAAAATGGTGAGATAGCAGGTAATGGTGGTATATGGTCTGATGATGGATCCTCAGATGGATCAGACTATGTATCAGATGCTGGTGAATAATCAGGTGATGTAGGTGTGATATCGGGTAATGCGGGTGTGTGATCAGGTGATGGTGATATAGTAGGTAGAAGAGTAGATAAGACAGTAGGTATCTTTGTGGGTGTCACTATGGTATCAGTATGAGTAGTAGGTGGAGAAATGATAGGTGTGGTGTTAGGAATAGTGGTAAGGATAGTGTCGAACAAGATAACTCGTCCAGCTAGTGTCCCCACACTCTCCCTGATCAATCTGATGAAACTGAGATAACTGAGATAGTCATGCCTTGCACAAGCAAAGTTTATATAAATCATCTTTATATCAACCATGCATGATGCAGACATATGAATGGATGAATGGGTAACTAAATGAATGCAAAATGAACAAATGAATGAGTGGGTCATCGAGTACGGCATGATGAAATGGAATGCAAAATACTTATAGTAATATTAGTTATACTTAGTGTTTAATACATATATATTATCTACCTAGTACGTATACATAAGGTTACGTAAGACACATATAATCACGTAAGGATCACATACTTGTTATAGTCCAGATCTAGTTAAACTACCGGGTTCTCTATAACCTTAGCTCATGATACCAATCTGTCACACCCCCAAATGGGGCCTGGACGGAATACGTGTCCGGAGGCGTGACTTCACTGAATATCTCAAGTACAAAGCTATTTGGAGCTTACCACTACAGCAAAAGATAATCAGTTGGAGGTATTATGATAAGTGTGAAGTACATTGTCTAACTTTAGAGTCATGTAGTATTTATATGTTAGCAGATAGGAAGTATCCTCTGTCTAAAGATGCTTGTCAAGTGATTCTAAAAATGAAGCTTCTGGATGGAAAAATGAATGACATTTGTTACAAACTTTTGAAGATGATTGAGAAGTAAGCTGGTGTTAGAAAATGATGAAGTTATCAGTTGCTGGAGTTATGTTGGAAACTGTGGACTATAATGGAAGAGAGAAGGGTTTGAGTGTTGGCTAATCACCACACAATAAATGGTCATCAGTTCACCATGCTTAATAGGCATAAGGACTGGCTAATCCAAAGCAAACGGCTTTGGTAAAGACTTCTCAAATCCGTTAATGGTTTATAGTTTACCAAAAACTGTATGGTTATCAACTCACCATATATTCGACCAATAAGACTTCTTTCACTAAAATTCACTATGTCATTTATCATGTTTAATCCGGAGCGACCCGTGGGTAGTAAGTGCGACTTACCCGGATAGGGATAATTAGTCCCAATAGATCTATTTATTCACTCGCGCTTACTTAACCAATCCGAGATCGGTTAGAGGGTACTAATGGTTCATGATAGTTTTGGGCAATAAGAGGTCTAGCGCTACTTAGGCAACACGTAAACAGGGAAAATTCTCACAAAAGTACTTGTGTCCGATTTGAAAAACAAGCAATGTTTCTCACCTCAAACGTTATTAAAAACATCTTTACTTCAAAAAATGAGTAAAAGGTGGGGCTATGAACTCACCTTCGGTTGGTGATGTGATAGGGGTAATCGACTAGGACATATGATACGCGAGAACACGAACAACGGTCACAAGAATGCAACCTATGAGAATACTAGGTTTACGTCTTAGGTATCGGAAATGATAGGAAAAATACGTATGATGCATCAAAGTTTACTTTAAAATACTTTCATTAATTAAAACGATGGTGATGTATATGTCAGGTTGCTTGGTATATAGTTATATTAGATTTATATATATATATATGTATATATATATATATATGTTTATTATTTATATATATATATATATATATATATATATATATTATATATATATATAAATATATATGTATATCTATATGTATACTATTATAAATTGTATATCTATATATTTATGTCATCTATATATATAGATAATATATATTTATATATATATATATATATATATATGATATCTACGTTATGTTATATATATATATACGTATGTATATATATATATATACGTATGTATATATATATATATACGTATGTATATATATATATATACGTATGTATATATATATATATACGTATGTATATATATATATACGTATGTATATATATATGTATGTATATATATATATATATATATATATATATATATATATATATATATATATGTATATATACATATATATATATATATATATATATATATATACTCCACATTGCCAATATAATTTATACTTCTTTTTTGAACTTTGGATATGGTGTTCATCATATTTCATTTAAATAAAGCAAATTTTATTACTTTTTCTGGTTTACACACTCTTCGCTGCGAATGGAGTTTTCTCCATTCAAGGAATTATGATGAATTCTGTTGTTTCTTGCATCGACCGAGAAACCATGAATTTTGTTGTTGGGGTATTCATCTACCAAAACTCCCTCTCCCCATCCACGTTGCTACTAACTTCTTCAATTGGATATGTTGATCGCCGTTAGAGTCATTACATTACTTAGTAAATACCATTTTACGCTGGGTTATCCATATAGGGTACCAATTCTGGCTAATTTTATTTGGTTTGTTTGACCCTTTTATGATTATTTTATTGGATAATTCTTAAGGTTTATTCTTCTTCTAATGCAATCTTTTACAAAAAACCAAAATTTAATAGGTAATATTGTACTTCTGTTGTTGGAAGAATTATTCCACACAACACTTTTCGTTGCTTGGGTGTTTTTCATGTTGTAATAGCAACAGGCTGCATTCAGTGTTTATTCATAGTTCCTATGACCTCTTGATCTCTTTGATCATCTGATGTTCTTGATCGGGGTTATGATCTCTTTTCCTTCAAACCTTAGGATGTTGTTCTGTTAAGGCCTCTTGGTGGACTGAATCTCATGCTGGTAGTCTCACGTTTGCTTTTATATTGGTTTTTAAAATGACTAATTGGCTCCTTATTGTCTCTTCATCTCGTTCCTTCTTTATCATCGGGATTGCAAGATTCTCTCATGTGGATAACGATGATATACTAATTTTCTATGTATGTTGAACCCATACACTTAGGCTCGTGTTTGACAAGTCTTTCCACACATTGATAGTGTTACAAGAGATTACTTTCTCCTCCTTGCACTGCTTCTATACCATGGGTTTGTAAATTACACCCTTATTGTTGGTCATGAAAAGTCATTAATGTCTCTTCATATTGGAACAATTTACACAAGTTGTGTTAAACTTGCGCTAAATCTATCTTCATAGTCAGCTTATGTTTCTTGATGGTATATGACCACCTTGTGTTCTTTGTAGGACTACATAGGGCCATTTGTTCACTGCTTCCGATCCTGTGTAGTGTGTGTTTTCTGATCATTGAAAGGCCTATATGAATAATGTTGCATTACTTCCCTTTGTAATGTGTGGTTAGCTTTGCAGTCTTAATAAGGGTAGATCAACCTTTGGTCGTCCTTCTCAATGTTGATTCTTTGCTATGTATAATGCTCATAGCAAACTTTGTCTTGCAGTCTGCTATGGTATGAATACAACACTTTCTGCTGGTGCCATTGTGCATGTCTTCTTATGTCGATGGCTAAATGTTGTTCCGGGTTTAACATTGTTTCACAGGTATTATCTACTACCTTTGCCCTCTTAGTATTCTATAAAAAACTCTTTGTAATTCAATAAACTTTTCTTTGAGCCCATTGGATAATCACGTACCTGATCATCATTGCTGTTGGGCAGGGTCATACGTTGATGTTCCTTCACTGACAATAAAAAAGGTGTCGGTTCCCTTCTTTGTAGTCTATTATTTCTTTCTTTGTAACTGGTTTGTTAAAGATTTTGCTAGGGTCTTGGTTTACGTAGATTGGCCTTGTTTACTTTTTGAGAAGAGTTTTGGTCTGAGATGCAAAACTTTTTTCCAATCGTTTGGTTAAGTCGTTTATTAAAGCTTCTCCAAAATCTGGTGCGTACTGCTTTTTATTTTCTAATTCCTATTAACCTGCCTTTAACTTCAATTTCAGTTCTTCTCTAAGTGATCTGACTTTTAACTTTGTTTGACAAGTAAATACACATAAATAGTATTATTTTGTTTTATTTATATTGACTCCCATTGCATTGATAGCTTCTCCTTCTTTGAATTCAGAGGGTACTGCGAACCCTATAGAAGGTATTTCAATTTCTTCAGTTGCCTGTTTTGCTTCTACGTAGTCTGGGTTTGATTTTGCAATTATCAAACTCATGTAGTCAGGAACTTTTGAACTTCTTTTACCAAGTGCTCTATTCGGTGCACTTGATCTTCAATTCTTTTCACCTTTTTCTCTAGTTCTGTGGTAAGCTTTAAAGCTTCTTCTTCTACCTTCTTTGGTTGCTGGGCAATTTCTTCGACTAGCTCAAGAACTTCCCTTTTTGTTAAGGGTTTTGATTCTTGTAACTCGGATGAAATTTGCTGAAGACCTTTACTATATTCTTTTTGGTTTTTCTTGATTTGATTATCACACTCTAACATAGTTTTCTTTTAAAAACTTCCGTTTTGTTCTTTAATTACTATTAAAATGTTTCTATACTTTTGAAAATAGCAACAACCTTATCAGTAAGGAATAACAGATGAATTATGCTTAAAATCAGACAAGTTTGATTTTGCAAAAATACCAGTAAATCGAGGATTACCTAAGGTTAGCCGTCCGTGATCGATCATACCAATCCTGTATTGCCTTTTCAAATCTTTCACTCATAGTTTTAATAAATTCATTTGTAAATCTTTCTTTCTGTCTTTTCCCTAACTCACGTTTCCGAAAACTATGGCCTTCTCTAGCCTTTTCAAATCGTACTTTGACTTTTGTTTTGGGACTTAACTTCTTAAAAGAAATCCAAATTTATTTTAAAACAAAGTTTTGTTAAAAGAAATTTACTCTAGGTAATAAAAGATTAGTGATTTGAAGAATACCTTCTGATCATGATCACTTCGGGACCAACCTTGAATATTAAGGCTTTTTAGCAGTCATCTGAGCTTTTATTATAAAGCTTGATAACTAAAGACGTTTCCCAAGAAAAATATTTTAAGCTTAAAGACTAAAACTTAATTTAAAACAGCGGAATACCTAAAAACAAACTTATATTTGATATTTGATATGAGAGAGAATTGTATGAAATTCGATGATTCATTATATGATACAACAAGGGCTTTTATAGCCAAGCTTTTCACAGACCTAACTCCTATAATTGGAGATAGTGGTAGGGTCCTCCATTATTGAGATAATGTATCTTTAGTCAGACACGATAAAAAGAAGTTGGACCTACTTCTTTTTCTTTTTGGCACACAATAATTTACATATGCGTCATTGCTTACGATAGAGCTTCTAGATGCGACAGTACCTAGTTTTCTTTCCAAGTCTGTGGGCTTCCATTCTAGGTAGTTTTGCTGATGTCAGGCAAAAGTCATCCCATCCTGGGTCCACAGTAATGTTATCGTCTTCTGATTCTTCAGACTGGGTATCGCTGCAAATTGAGGAGCTCTTGGGTTTCTTGTAGCAATCTTCTAGCTTTAAGGGTTTGAGCGGATATTTCAGGCCAAACATCTTGGAAGTAGTTATCTCTTGATCTTTTTCCACAACAAATTTGTGCCTTGTATCGCATGATTTCATGGACTTCTGTGAGTGCTGATACTGCGTTCTTGATAGCTGCTGTTTCCATGGTTGCTGCGATTCTTTCAAGTGCATAGGCTGTATCAACATTGATTGGGTAGGTGTGAGCTTCTCTTTGGATTCTTTTGTACTCTCCTGCTGGTTCTTGGGTTTGGATAGTTCTTGTAACGTTTGGTGGCAGTGGTTGGAGATCTGGGATATTTGCTTGTATATCTCTTGCTCCTTCATCTGTGAGGTACCATGCAAGTTGCCTTCGTTCTCCGAGACACCTTTCTTTGTTAAGACATTGTCTACGGCCACCGCTGCTGCTCTTGTTACCTTCTTCATCTGAGACTCCTTTTCCTTTGCTGTACATGCTGTAATACAAGAGTTAACTAATCTTGAAAGAGAATCAGCTAAAACATTATGCTTTCCTTCTATGTGTTCTATTTCTATTTTTACTCCTGTTCCTGTTACGGCATCAGCAAATTTCATCCATCTTACTCTTGAAGCTTTACTTTATGCTTGTTTTCTTATAAAAGCTGATTATTGCTTGACAATCAGTTCTTAGCGTGATTTCTTGCTTGTCCAAGTAGTAGATTTTGAGTTTTTCCAGAGTGTTGATGCAGGCGTTTATTTCAGCGTCTATGGTTGATTGAATATTGGTGAATTTTCCGCTGGCATAAGCACAAACTTTTTCCGTTGATCTCTTGGGTCATTTTCTTTTGTTTCCATTTCTCTATTCCCTCCTCCATCCTTCCCAAATCCATCAACTTCTAGGATTATATGGGCGTCTTCTGGTGGTATTGAGAGATCCGGTAGTTGTTGAACTTTCTTTTTTATTTCTCCGATTATTTGGTAATCGGATGACTTTAATCTCTTATCACCATGAGCATTTGTCTTCTCATATAAGGGTCTTAGAAGAATTCCTAACCTTGGGATATGCTGTCTAGCATAATTAAGAATTCCCAAGAATGACCTTAACCCTTTCTTTGTCTTCATGCTTTCTTCATCAAACTCCACTATCTTTTTAATGATGTGTGGTTGCAAATGAATCCTTCCTTCTCCAATAACAACGCCAAGAAAATCTATCCTAGGTACTGCTATTTTCATTTTTGTTGGAGAAAGGACTAACCCATTATCTTTGCATGTCTTTAGCATTTTGGACAAATGTTTCGTATGCTCTTCTTCATTCTTTGAGAAAACCAGTATATCGTCAATGTATACTGCTATGAATGCCTCCATTCCTTTAAAACATTTGTCCATCTTTCTTTGGAAGATTGCTGGTGCATTCTTTCAGACCAAAAAGGCATTACCATCCATTCATTTAAATCCTAATGGTGCTAGACAATGGATGTCCATGAATGGGATTCTTCTTACTATTGCACAACATATTGGAATACCTGACTTAAGATCAATTTTAGAGACTCCAACCTTTGCATTGCTTTCCTTTTGTATTATTGTCGTTAATTACTAGGTAAGGTGTCATTGATCTTTATAAGTTTATCTTTCAATGATCTATGTTGAACAAAATTATTCCTTTACTTTTACTTTCTGCTCCTGTGGCTGGAATCTATGGATGTTCTGCTTTAACCATCATGGCCTAGTTATGTGCCTGCTTTTACATAGGCCCTTATACACTCACTAGTTTTGAATGCTGATATCAATAAGTTTTTTAAATGATGCTACATAGCTGGTGTTATATCTTTGAGGTGCTTATCTTCGATGGTTACATCGGGTTGATGATATCCAATTTGACATAGTTCTCCATTTCTTTTTCCAGTGTTTTTTAAGGGATCTTCTACGATGTACCCTTGCTCCACTTAGACTATTTTAACATGGTTCAATCTTTTCTTTAAACTTGGATTTGTTTTCCTTGTTGGAAAACTAACTTCTCCCTTAAATAGTTGCTTGTTATTCTAGGCTCATCCATTTCCTATTCGTCTATTGCTTCATGGCGCAATATATACAGCTTGGTTTGACGTCTGAACTTTGTTATCTTTTTATAGATACTGATTTTCATAACTTCTATACTTATTCCTACCTAATTGCCATTATGTAATATTGTTCCAATGAGCTTTTGTTATACAGTCATTGATCTTCATTTCAAAAGCATACAATATGGGGAATCTAAAACTTGTTCCCTTCATTAAGGACAAAACTTCCGCCTTTGATATTATGCTTTGTGGTTGATGAGAGTTCAAGCCATTGATTATTTATAGGGTTTATTATTAGTCCATGGCTTTTCTGGGACCACTTCTTTGTTTATGAAGCACGACGATGCTCCAGTGTCGATTATGGCTTTTGTTTTAAAGAAAGGGCATTCTGGTATATCAAACTCTACTGTTACATTATAGAGTTGATTAACCACCTTTCTCACCTTTGGTTGCGTTGGTTTTTCATCTGTGGCTGTATTTCTTATAATTTCTGTTTCCAGCACCACATTAGCCACTTGTTCCTTTATTTGTGGTTCCATAATAACTTCTTCATAAATTGCATCAGCATTACTTGAACTTTGTCCCAAGGGTGGGAACTCTCTTTCAAACTTTTCTTCCTCATATCTCTTAACTTTTTCTTCTAGTTGAGATATTCTTTCTTCTAGAGCTTTTCTTTCATTTATTCGAGCTTCTTCAATTTTTTGCTCAAATTCTTTTATCAGTTGATCTCTTTCCCAATTCTGCTGTTGTTTTAGCCTGAGGTTTTCTTCATGAACCCAACTAATTCTTTTTTCTTGGTCATTTCTTAACTCTTGGAGTTCTTTGACCTTTTCTTTTCACCTTTAGTTCTTGTTCCCCAAGCTTTTTCACTTTTGAATATTTTTCATAATTTTCTTTTGACTTGATCTTTTTATTTCATTTGCTTCGACTTTCGGTCTTCCTTGGCTTTTATCATTCCCATGAGAGTTAAATATCCCTGGACGTTCCTTACTGTTGGAGCTTTCTAGCCTCTGGTTCCCATCTTTTTTATTGTTTATTTATTTTGAGGTTGTGTGTTTGCACTGTTTGACTATGCGGTTAAGCAGCATGTGGGGCAATGTAATCTTGATCTTTCTGTGGTTGCAATTCCACAAAAGTAGCACACATTGTACCATGTGATTGGATTTTCCTTCCAATCATGAGTACAGTTTTTGCTTTTTTCATGGTAACTCTATTTTGTGTGGTCTCCAACTTCCGGCTGCCCTTCTAAGTTCTTCAATTGCTTCGCTATTGCCTGGAAAATATGTTACTGTTGGAGTGTCAAAATTTGGTCTTACCATAAAGGCCACTTCTTCCTCATCACTTTCATCTTCATATTCTTTTTCGTAAACCATGAACATGAATTCTTCTTTCCCAACTGCTATTCCTGCTTGGAATTCACCTTCCCCTTCAGGAGGTTCTTTATACACTATTGCTTTTATCGCTAACAATCCAGCTGAAACAATGTTTCCCATTCACTTTGGTAATATCCAAGTTATTGATTTACTGCAGGATCTAGCAATATTTCCACTTTTGCTTTTGCAATTATAGCATATGTCTTCTTTTCCACCATCTCAAAAGCACTTGCATTTCCTTACTTTACCCCTGTCATCTTTGTATTTGTTTTTGAACATTTTGACATGGGATCCGTGAGGTTTTCCTTTGTATGTTTTTGCCTTTCTTATCCCATATCTTTTTCTGTTATTTTTGTAATAACCTGGGATAGGTACTGCTGAACAAAAGGAGAGATCCCTTAGTTCTTTGCTTAAAGCTGCTTCTTTACACATTTCTGAGACAAATGTATGTGTAAATTTTATGGCTGGTAAGACTCCTGCAGCTAACCCTGGATGCTTTCTTTTAAAAGCTTCATGAACTCTTTGTGAAAGTATTGGGGGTAACTTTGAGAAATATTTCTCCGTTGTTGATGGGAAATATAATTTTCCAGAATTTATTGCCAGGATTCTGAACTCATGCATAAATCGCCATAAGTCTTTTGTGTCTTCACAAGTTAACCTATCAAGGTCTCTTTGAGCAATATCTTGCCTTTCTGTTGAACCTCTGTAGGGATCTTCCATCATTATAACCATTCTCATTTGAGACGTTATATTTTGTGGATCATCTGCCATTCCTATCAGGGTTTCATATGCTTCAGCGTAGGCTGTCCTCCATTGTTGCCACATAAGCTTTTCCTGTTCTCCTAACAGGTTTTCAACATACAGGAGTTTTGACTTGTTGTCTGACCATGATTGACTATTCAACATGTTTATTGTTATGGTTTCCCATCTTGAGATGGTATCATCCCATAACCCTGGATCTTCTGGTAAGACTAATAATGCTCCTGTTCCCCTGCTTAGACGGTGGTTAACCACTCGCCCTGCGGGTTTCAGGAGCTTGTATTGTCTTTTACAAAGGTAGAGCCAGGGTTGTATAGGGGATGATACATACTCAAGATGGAACCCTAATAACAATAAGGATAATTAGTCCTAATAGATCTATTTATTCACTCGCGCTTACTTAACCAATCCGAGATCGGTTAGAGGTAACTAACGGTTCATGATATTTTTGGGCAATAAGAGGTCTAGCGCTACTTAGGCAACACGTAAACAGGGAAAATTCTCACGAAAGTACTTGTGTTCGATTTTAAAAACAAATAATGTTTATCACCCCAAAGTTATAAAACATTTATTCAAAACGATTAAAAGTGCGGGGCTATGAACTCACCTTGAGTTGGTGATGTGATAGGGTAAACGTCTAGGAATATGATCACGCGAAAATGAACAACGGTACACGAATGCAACCTAAGAGAATATAGGTTTCGTCTTAGAATCAGAATGATAGGAAAAACGCGGATGATGCATCAAAGTTTACTTAAAATACTTTGTTAATAAAACGATGGTGATCGTAATGTGGTTGTTGGCATATAGTAATATTATATATATATATATATATATATATATATATATATATAACTAAATATTTATATTTACGTAATATATATTTATATTTATCGCAATGTTCGGCTCTTTACCCAATAAACCTAAATATTGATTTAAAACCTTTTGAAAATGATGATTTTATATCGTTAATTTATCCATTTTCTGGTAGATCACCCATGCTAGTGCTTCCCTCGCACGAGCACGCTTAACTGTCGGTTCTTAAATTAAATACGTAGAAAAATGTAAATAAGTATTTTAATTTATTTTCATGGTTAATTATATGTTATTTATCATTTATAAATAATATGTTTTTCGAAAAAATCTTATAAAAATATATTTTCACAATTTATCCTAAGTATACAATTTTTATAAAATTTTGGCATGACCCGTTCGTGTTTACACGCTTTCCAAAGTCATAGACTTTAATAAAAACTTATTTTCAATTTACATTTCACCAGTTCGATCAATCAAAATCCTTTACAACTAGCCCTATACGCAAAAAGGTATTTAATAAGTCCTTGGTACATCAATAAGCTATCATAAGCTCTTAATAAGCCAAAACAACATAAGCCGAACCTAAAGCTTATGGATAAGCTAGTGGTTCGTGAGCTTCTCGTATGGGACGTGGCTTAAAAGCCCATTAAGTCTTACTTGGGCTTATTTGTTAAGCCAAATAAGCTTAATAACTTTGTCCTTTCAAAAATAGCTAAAAAATAAGCCAAATAAAATATAAGTTAAGTCAAATAAGCTCGAACAATATTTCTTTGTGGTTTCCCTTATTGGGTCGAACCAAACATGATCCTAATAAGCTCAATAAGATCAAATAAGCTTTCCCAAGAGCTTATTTAAATAAGCCGAACAAAATACGCCGTAAGTTTACATTTTTGTTATTCGAAAATAACCACGATCACAAAACTATGATTTTCTTATACTTGGTTTATTTATTTTCGAAATATATGTGTAACCTTTTAAGGTTTACATAGTTTAAATATATAAACTTTTACAAAATGTTTGTACAACTTGTTTATATGGATGATGAATTTATGAAAATTTAGCGACTTACAATGAATGAAGGTTTAGAAGGATGATTAAGACTAAACAACCCAAACGTTGTTTATAAGATACCCGAATGATCAAACAATCAACAAATCTTCAAAAGTTCTTGATCAAAGGTGAAAAGTTTATGAGTTTATATGTATGTTGTATATATTTTGTGGGTTTTGGGGAGAACAAAGAGCAAAGAAAAACTCAAATGTAGTGTGTGTAAATAATGAAGGAATGAATGAGATGAATGTGGTATATAAAAACAAAATTTCACACACCAAGAGTGTGTGTGATGGTTGTGTCGTTCGAACCAAGCCAAGACACAAGGGGGACCAATTTGATCCACCAATAGCCTCCTCTAGTACTAGTCCTTGTCTTACACATATGTTGGGATGTTGGTGCATGCTTAAAATTCAAAAATGGCATCCCATGCATGCATGTTGGTGGTATTCGGTTATGGTAGAGCCAAGAGGGGACCATTGTGGTCTCCACCATGCAAGAGTTAGTGGGTTTGAAATGAATTAATTTCTATGGTTCCTAACTTGCACATATTGATCAAGTAAAACACGTAACACGCGAATAACGAAAATGAGTAACGGTATCACAGAAAATTATAAAATTTTAGATATTGCCTTAAAATGCTAAAATGTGGATATTGCCAAAATACTACAACGTTTGGTAACCCGGTTCACTCCCGGTGACGTTTCTCAATTAAATGCGGAACAACTTCCCGGTTAAACGTAAAATTTAAACGAAACGTTAAAAATTCAAATTATCAAACGAAAATAGCTAAAATATTGATCGGAAATTTGCGGGGTGTCACACTAACTGAATCAAACGCCTTTTGAAAATAAACTTTAAACAAAAGAGCTTGCTCCCTCCTTAATTTACACCAAGAAACAATCTCGTTAAGAATAAGAGGTCCGTCAAGAAT